>JBBPSB010000313.1:0-24840 GCA_038093375.1 Xerocomus brunneocitrinus
TCATTCGACTCGCCTAGACGCTTGAAACGAATGAGAAAGGAATTTCCGAGGTTGTTTAAATAAATGGGCTTGTTAGGGTGACCATCGAGCGCGAGGTCAACGGCATCGTTTTGCATCGAAATTGCTTGATCAAGGTCGCTCAGATTATCGAACCGTTCAAAACGAGCCCTGAAGCAGCTGCCGAGATGACACAGGAAGGTCAATTTGTCGGGATGATTATCGGGGGCTAGGTCAACAGCATCCTTGAACCTCGAAATCGCGTGCTCAAGATCGGTCTGCTCGCCGAAACGCTCGAAACGCGCCTTCAAAGAGTTGCCAAGGTCGTTTAAATAGGTGGGCTTGTCGGGGTGAGCATCAGAGGTGAGGTCCGCAACATATCCGAGCGTTGAAATCGATTTTTCCAGATCTCTAAGGTTCCCGAGATGACGGAATCGCTTCAAATATGCCACACCAAGGTCCGCTAGTCCCTCGATATATTTGTCATCCAAAGCTGGAACTGCCATCAGAAATGCCTCCAGCGCCGAGATCGTCGAATCCACGTCTGTCAAACCCGAAGCGGAATCCTGCTCCACAGATGGCTGGCCACCCATCTGAACTGTACGTCTGGCATACAGTCGGAGCATGGTAGCCGCCAAATTCTCCTCATAACTCTCCGCGGGACTGAGGTCCATTGCCTCGCGCAGGAGCGCCTCTGCTTGGGCTGCGTCGACCTCATCCCCCTGACGCTCGAATCGCGTGAAGTATACGGCGGCCGATTGGATCAATGTGAAGGGTCGGTCAAGATGACCGACAGGCCGCGCAGCGAGGGCAGTGCGATACAAAGTGAGAGGAACGTCGAGGGAAAGATCGGTGCCGTCAAGCCGACAGTAAATGAGTTTTGCCGCTGCCATGTTTGACTGAGCGGCCGCACGACAGGGATGGTCCGGCGGACAAAGATCGAGCGCACGCTCAAAATGTTGGATTGAACGCTCGAGGTCCCGTCTCTCTCCTCGCTCTTCGTAACGTGAAAGAGCCATATGGCCTTGGTCTGTTGTGTCTTCCAGCTCACGTTGGGATTGAGTGGGTGACTGGGTACAGTGATCAACAAAGATGAGATTGACGCGATTCGCCCACTTACACAATGTGGGCTAAGGACCCACGAATCACTGTTCTTGCGTTTTTGTCTTCTGACGGTAACAGAGAGGGATGGACACGGGACCTCGTTCTCTTGAAAAGGGGCGAATGCTGCCGTAGCGTGAGTATCCAGATTCGCACATAAAGTATCCATCCACTCACGAAGGCACTGTGCGCTGTGGTCCAATAGTTCCTCCACAGTAACTGTCAACCTCCGCAGCTGCTTTCCATTACCAAGTACAGGTTGAAGTTCGAATGATGCATAGATCTCAAGACAAACAATGGCAGACGGATCAGATGGTCTGCGGGTTCCATAAGAGCTGGTGTGAGTGGGAGAAAGAGAATCTCACATCGGGATTGGCCCAATCCATTCAACATCATCCACTAACACACGCTTTATCTCTGTTCTCCATCCAAGGCCACTGTGAAGCACCGCGGTGTAAAAGCCGAAAGGTATTCGTCCAAGACTAAGAACGACATCGGTTGCCCGGATACCTGCTGTCGTTATAATACTCGCAAATCGCGCAGGGAAGTAAATTCCGTACTTGTAATGACTATTTCTTCGCTCTCGTCCACGTTCGTGGCGGAACAAGGGGAAGAGGGCACCATCTGGACTCCGGATCCTGCCTCATTCTCTTGTCTCTGCTCCGTACATTCGGGGTTGAGATCAGTGACTCCCGGCGCTTGCACACTGTCCTGCTTGGATGCCTCAGTTGGTAAGCTAGGCTAGGCCACGAAGCCTACTACAGCCAAGACACTAGGTGGCCTCGATCCAAGTTGTGGTCGTTGATTTCCAGCGCTTAAATCACTGGACATTGTTGAAGTTAGAGTGGAAAACAGGTGCAGGAACATCAGATCCAACGTGGGACGTACCTGTTTCTGAACTAGAACGATAACGTACTCCTAAGAGACTGGCCAGACATGCAAAATGCAAAATCCTGGAAGTCACTTAGCGTCTCTGCGAATGCGCGGGGTCACTAGTCACTAGTCATGCAAAACCACAAGCACGAGCCAAAAAATCTATTCACGATACCATTCAAGAAGTAAAACTTCAAACATTGGAATCCTTTTTTTTGCGGTGTCGTTTCGTCTAGAGTTCTTCCTGAGCTCTCAGGATAATATCCGCCCTCATGTCACCACCAGGTCTCGCGATCAGTTGCCCATTTGGCATGGGTCAACTCGGAAGTTTCAGTCATTGCGAGCTCTTTTTGGGCGCTCATGCGCAACTATAAAGTCCCGCAGTTTGCAAGCTTCGAAATGAAACGGTCTCGACATCTCTTCGTTCGTAACAAGTGTTTGTGATGGTCAACTTCACCATCCTCGCTGGCGGTTTTACGGCCTTCATTGCGGCGTATGTGTTCAATACGGATGTCAATAGTTTGACGTACATCGACCAGTTCGTGACGGGCGGCAACCCATCGTGGATCAGTTCGCATCCGATAAACAAAAGTATCTTGTAGTATGTGTCCCTCGTGTATCTTGTCTCTGTAATTCGATCCGACTACTGCTCTAGCGCAATCAACGAGAACACTCCACATGGAAACATTCAATCCTTCACCGTTGGAAACCAGGGCACCATTACTCTTGTGGATACGTTCAGCTCTGGGGGAGGCGATCCTAATTACTGTGCTGGTCTGTCCACGGGTCAGGTTGCAGTCTCCAACGTAGGTGTCTTCCCCGTCTCGCGTACTCCATTGACCACCCCACAGTATGGCTCTGGCACGGCACGTGTGATCCCCACTGAGGATGACTACCTACATTTTTCCAACTACTCAAACATCTGGACGTTCCCCGTTCCCACCACCGGTACCCAGGGTACCGCAGAACCTCACATGACCTACCAATATGGTAGCGAACTCTTCATTCCAGACAAGGTCGGCAAGCATTTCCATCCTGTGTACCAACTATCTCAAACGTACAAAGGGTAATGACAAGATCTGGCGACTCGGTGAAGTCGACGGAAACCCCGGCCATTATGCCGTCCATGGTGAGATCCAGCAACCCATCGGCAGCGGGCCCCGCCACATCCGTATCAGAGGTAGTCGTTTTCTCAGTTCGTTCTGTCGGCTCTCTTGCTGACCATGCTCTAGATGATATGCTATACACCCTTCACGAGTTGTCGAGTACCTTGACACTCCAAAAGGTTCCTGCATACCCCAATGGAACTTCGCAGTTTTTCTCAAACGTTTCTACCATCCCCCCTGACCCACCCGCAGGCTCAGTATTCGCCGCTGCCGAAATTCTTATTCCTGAATGTACCTCAGAGTATCCCACCCCCTATATCTACACATCAAATCGCAACACGGGCGTGCAAGACTCGCGTGGAGATACTATCGCCATCTTTGAGAACGTAGACAACCAACTTGTTTTACGCAATCAAGTATACACAGGTCTCGATCAGATCCGTGGGATGATGTCTGGTGAGCAGGCAGGATTCGGTGGTGAGGGATACATTGTCGCTGCTGGGTTTGCGGGCACCGCCGGGGTGAAGGTATTTAAGAGAACTGAAGGCGGTGTTAACCTTGCAGAGGTTGCGGTGAACACGGCCATCCCCACAAGGTCCACCTTTGTTTGGCTTAACCAACACCAGGTCTTAGGTTAGAATCTCGGTGTAAGATAAATACATTCTATACCAAGATGACAATTCGATGCATTGCCTTTTGTCTGAAAACCGGCTGAAGAATTTTGTGGGGAAATTTACGGTGGCTGTGCGGCTGCTTGTGATGACCACTCGTCTAAAAGGGGAAAGCCGTCGATCATAGATCATTGGTGTCATTGCAAATGCAACTCATTTTACTTCATGTCCTCGACAGTCAGACAAGGCGGCATGTTCGAGTCCACCTATTTTCGGACTGCTCTATCGTTCTGCAACGGGCTGTAAGATGGATGCCACGCAACCACCTCGTCTGCCGAGACGCAACGTGGAAGTAGTCAATTCTAGGGGAGCTATTATTGCTGGTCATCGTTTTTCATTGATTGCTTCGTGTCCCGAGCTGACAGCTTGTTACAGGGTTCTGGCAATATGGTACTCTCAGTTGGGAAGAGTTTTACAGATACTTGATAGCATTCATAATTGCGACGGAGGATTGGTTAGTTTTCCAGTACGACCCCACCCGACAGCAACGCGGCGCACCATGCCCACAGGGACCCCAAATAGTTCAACCAGGTCATTATATGCTCCTTTCGGTTGGTGAGTCCCAATAACTGTGTGAGGCGAAACTTTTTATCCAGAAACAAAATCAGCCGGTGCACCCATCCGTGTCGGTCTGGAGCCAGATCTCGTACGTCCTCGGAACCCTACATTCTCTGGCACCCCTGCCCACGTCAGCAATCAATCAAATCCTCTTCATAGACATTCGATTGACTCTTTTCTGACAGGAACACCACTACAGGACTCGTGGACGTACTAGAGATGGCAAATGCCTTATCACTGGCTTACAAACCCAGACATACAGTCGCCTTAAAGTTGCGCACATATTTCCACGCGCGCACGACGCTGAGGTGCTCGTTTTTCTCCATCATGGCCATTCTGTTAAGCGCTCATCATTACTGTGTCATAGTGGGCACGCAAAGGTTACCCGAGCATGATCACCGACACGGCAGACACAGCTTCCATGGGTGGCCCGACAAAGATTGACTCAGTCCAGAATGTAATTACTTTGCGAAACGATTTGCATGATGCGTGGGACAATTATGAATTCGGTGTAGATCCAAATGTGAGTACTCTAACATGACGCCCGTTCTCTGTTTCTCAAACTCGAGCCTCTTTCCTTTGCGCAGAACAATTACCGCATCACGGCATTTACCAACGGCAATGCGGATATCAACGATCTTCATCTCCAATTGGACCATATCCAAGATCCGAACCTCCGCCCACTCGACGAGCTTTTCACTGATCACTTTATGCAGGGGATCTTTAAACATATGAGAGGTGCAGCGGAACCAGAGTGGACATACGAAGACTGTGATGACGTCTTTGGCAGTGGCTCCTTTGATATGTCTAACCCCAAGATCTGGGGGACTAGAGAAGGCAGGGAGCGATTCGAACTTGCACTTGCGGATCGCCTGTTTGATCACCGCTTGTTGCAACAATCCAAATTGACAGATGGATAATCATGGCCTAGTGATTTTCTCAAAACTGCCTGCATTGATCAGCCGTCTCAACTGCACAAAGCACAACGACGGGATTTGCCAGCGACTTGGTGAAGTCGAGAGAAACCCCAGTTCTTATCAGAGGTATCCATTCGTTTTGTCAGCTTTTCTCGTCGCTCATGTAGACAATATACTGTGCACTGTGTACACTCTTCATGACTCGTTGTACTCCAAAATGTGCATGCCTCAACAACACTTCGATCCTCTCAAACGTTTGTCATTCCCTCCAACCTGCTCAGCGCTCAGCGCTCAGCTTACATACAGGGGGTAGGATATTCTGAGTACATTTAGGAATGGAAATGTCACCGGCGGCAAATACTGAACACTGCATCTCGAATCGCAACAGGGGTACTAGAGTGCCGAACAGTGGGTAGGTGACAGTTCGGGGTTGCCCAAGGGAATAGTATCGCCATCTTTGAACGGTCCCGGTCAACAACCAACTCGTTTTACACGACAAAGTGTATATAGTCTGAATCAGTTCCGTTAGGGATTCTGCCAAGCAGGCAGACCTCAATGGTGAGGAGGTGGGGATGAACACGGCCATCCCCACCTTTGTGTGGAACAACGCAAAGGTCACAGAGACGATCCGAGATAGTATCGATAGGTACCCTCGGCATGTCTTGGGATAGATTGTTGCATGAACATATCGTGTACCAACATGATGATCACCCTTTGTCTGAGATCCGGCTGAAGAGTTTCACCTGCTCGTCCTTGCTCAATCCCATGCGTCCCCTCCAATGCGATGGACAGATAGGCATCTCCTCTGCATGCATTGGCCTCACTGGCCGCTCCAGGATTGTATCTAGTATCTCTGATACATTCTTTGGCTGTACCTTTCCAAACCTATATAGTCAGGTAAATGAGATACACCAGGAAAAAACGCATATAAAACGTCACTGTGAACACACCATTCACCGTGGGGATATACCAAAATATTCGCGGCGTATCTATATCACACAGAAGCAAAGGCATATGTCGTCAACACCAACTGTGTGCCCGGATTATGTATCATTTGGTCAATGGCATGGACTCACTGGTGTCCACCCACGTGCGCCACTTCTGCGAGCTTGATGCGCGTACTCGGATCGGATGCATGGTGCTGTTGTCGTCTGTCCAATTCAGCGCGGATGGTACGCGCGACTGCCCCGCCGGTATCACCACATCGACAGTCCCGCATGCCATGTGTGCATACATAGAGATGTATGTCGTCGGAGAGTGTTGTCGGCAGTGCGTTGGGCGCGGGAGGCTCGACGTGTGCGCGCAACGCCCTCCCGACGTCCTCCACGTTTGCAAGTGACACCGCCTCGATCTCCAGCTTGCCTCGGGCGCTCGAAAAGGCCGTTAGATAATACGTTTGTGCGTCCTCCCCGCTTGGAGAAAGCGGGTGTACGGGCTGCGATGCGGACCAGGCAAAGTTGACGGTGCCGCCCCAAGGTGCGGTTGCGAGCAGGAGCTTGCGCTGGACGGGGGTAGTATACTTGGCAGGGTACGCACTTGGGGGTTGGGGTGTGTGAAGGAAGACATAGCAGCGGTGAGCGGGGACAGTTCCTGCGAGTTGCTCGGCGGGAGTGGGAGGAACGTCGGCGCTAATAGAGGTGGAGAGTGCTCGTCGGGCGGGTATGCGACATCTCAGGTTGCTGGCGTTCGCACGAATCATGCTCATGAACGAGAGCTACACCAACCCGGAGATTGCCGGCTATTACCACCAACAGCCACAACTTGGTGAGCGCCGCGCGTTGCCGGCAGAAACCTTGATTTCCAGGTATCACCGTGTCACGATAGTTTGTATTGAAATAAACGCGAGTGTGAAGTAGACATATGTTCGATTGATACCAAAATGTGATGAACAAAGCGAATATACAAGTGATACTGTTGGAATTCTGTTACTACCACGTTCGTCGGCATCTCACGGTGCTTCGAAGACGCACTGGCTCGCTTTCATGAATAGCAACAAATTTTTCGTCCCGAAATCGGCGTCTCTGACTTCAATCTCCCTCGTCAAAAGTCCGCGCTGCTCACCACATCCCTATATACGGGACCCAGCTGCTGCCACCGGAAATCAAACCTCACTGTTCTTATGAGGTCTTCCGTGCATACTATGTTAACAAGTTTGTGGACCACGCATTCGAGATTGTGTCGTGAGTACATACCCTTCCCTGATTACGTAATAGAACCTCGTGTTCTTGACAGCGTCAGTCCAACAGCTTACAGTTCCAGCCCATCGACCCCAGACCCAGCCATTCACCAGCTCCAACGGATCCCTTGGTGATCGTATGGTACAAAAACCCCTCGTGGCATCGAGGACTATACCACAATTCCACTTCGTCATAGTCAGGTCTCTCAAAAGCAGAGGTCATTCCTGTCATTTCGCCCACAGTCCGGTAATTGTCTCCTATTGGAGGTGTGTTAGTATCTAGAATGGGAGCTCACGCCGACCCGGTCACCCGAGGAAATGACCCGCAAAGACTTTGTTGGTCTTGGTCCCTACCCCACTTACATCCTCCCCTCGACAAAGAAGCCGACACCGCCGCCCACTACAAGCCTGTTTGCAGTGTTGTCGACTACTTCGCCTTCCCCGCTGGGCCGTCTTACGGGCAGCGGTATCCGTCACCCCCAAAGCCGGTTATCCAACCCCTCGTCAGCGTCCTCCGGCATCAAGGACTTTACCACAAAATGATCATACGGTACAAATGACCATGTTTGTGGACATATCCACGGCGCTGCCCTGCAGCTATTCACCAACCCAAAGTCCCCAACGGAATCATCCCTCGGCGATCGTATGGTACAACCCATGCTTGCCCCCACACGCCACTCCGTCATCAAGCACCCTGATTATGACAGTCGTTGCGAACAGTCGTGAGTGGAGTGGGACGATCATTGCCCGTCCCATGTGGGATGAGCCACCTGGGCAAACCTCACTGTCTGGTCTCGCACACTTCGTAGCCATACACGGATCCCTATGTCTCCCAATAAGTTACAATCATTGCTCGTCCCGTGGGATGGCGGGGTGAACTTCCTCACTGTCCGGTCTCGCACGCTTCATAGCCATACGTGAATGCCTGCGTCTCCCGTTCCTACAATTGCTCTCACCCCTGTTGTAGAAACGTTCACCGGTTGATTAGCATGATTTAGCATCAATTCAAGTACACTAACTACCTTTTGCTTTATGTCTTTGACGCTTGAACACTTTGCACACGCTTGGACAACATCTTGAGTCACTTTGCTACTTTACCACTTGCAATTCACGGGGGAAAGCATCTAAGTATGTCAAGTGTAGTAAAGTGGATGTGTAGATTTGCTGATGACTTGCTACTACGAGGATTTGGTGAAAGATTATTCACAACACATCCTAACGAATACTTGCAAGCGGAGGACGAGCGGTTTAATACGTTGGATAGACTAACAACCAAATGGTGGGAGAAGCAGAGAAATGTATAGCGTTGAATAGCGAAATTTATGGGATGAATATTTGAATAGTGATCAATAATGCAGTACGATGATGATGACGCGTGACGGGTAAACTCGGCAGAGCTATCGTAAAATTTCGGGAACAAATTTCGAGACGCCACAGCCACAATTATCGCTGTAGTGACCTTGGTAAACAAGGTAACTGAACCACGCAGCCTTGAACCTAAATACCAGATCAGAAGTACACTATATTTACAAAAAATGCTTGATCACGACACTCGTTTCTAAAATATGAAGCCATAGTAGGCGCAACACTGCAACGCCGGTTTGAAAGGGAAACCTCTGGATTGGGTCTTATCTGTGGCAACGAGCCTGCCACCCGCGGCGTATCTGCGGAAATAAATCATTCACTTCTCATGGGTACAGGGCAAGCGTTCAAAGCTCTAACCCCACAAATCATCAAAATGGAAGATCGGAGCCATTGGAGGCGTAATGGAGGCGTAGGAAGGCCCGTGGTTTAGTAACACTGATCAGTGGTTGTAATGACGGCGCATCGCTTGAAGTTCAGGTAGAAATCGAGATTGTTGCGAGGCTCGGTGGACTGTACGACGGTACGCACACCGCAATATTATCATGTTCGTTCTCAACCATCCTTTTGATTCCATGCACGATCAACGCGGAGCTCATTCAAGAATGGGACCCTTCGCTCAGCCGGGACCCTAGATTCTCAAGCGACAACCCGGTGCAGGGCCCGAGGGCCCGCGATCCTCAACCAGATTACCCACGGCTATTGTCCAGCATGGTTACTAGCTAAGACCATGTGCTTCCTCACCTTAATTCCAATGGGACTCCTCTCGCAGCCCTTACCATATTCCCCCTGCTATCCGTCTCATATCACTCGTTTCTGCAGCCTCGTTTGTGATGATTTCCTGCGCACAATACTATTGTTGAATTAGCATTTGCTTCTTCGGTTGCGTTGTAAAAAATGGGCTGTCTCCGATCGCGCACATGGTGATGCAGGAATACCGGTGCAGCGTCATCGCAGCTGCGTTATTTCAAAATTGGTGCCAGGCAGTGCTAGTGAGCCATAACTTGTATTTACATAAAACTGAAGCTTCCTTGCCAGACCCAGAACTCGTCTTGAGATTTGAATGGATCGATGTGTCCTCTGCTGCAAGTAATTCAACGCGACATGCGATGTTCATTCGTTGTTGATCGTTTGAACTTACCATTTTTGAATCCTCAGTTCCCATCCGGGCGCTAAGGACTCGGAAACATGGGCCCTCTGTTTCAAACAAGCTCAGAATGTGAGTTTCAGCTATTTGCTGACAGTAGGCTGACCACGTTTTGACCGAGGGTAGTATACGGCGCTCTAGTGACAGATATATGGACAGGTACTTTCATGATGCTGATCAATCTATGCCGCCCATATCACTGCCATATCAGCCCGATCCATAAACGCAAGGAGTTCATTCTCCAACCGTACGATGCCACTTTCCCTGCCTGCGGCGGGTGGTAGTGAACTCCGGTCCCGGCTTTAAAGTCTTCTCTACTTTGGGCGAAGCCCCACAAGCCCCATGTCTTCGCAACCCTACCCGCCTACTGAGCAGGATATTCAAGCTATGGTTCAATCGATGGAACAGCTCCGCCTCTATAACTATGCCACAGGTATGGCGGTTTTCTAACGCAGAACATCAAACTGAACATATAACTTGAACGTGCAGCATCCATGGCGGCACTCATGTTATACGACATTATAATCAACCTGAAGCGGGAGGTGAGCCACTCTGCCCATTGCTGTATGAAGCTGGACAGACATGCGATGACAGATACCCTTAGTCTGGTATGACCGTGAACGGAATGATCCATCTAACCCACATCATCACTTCCCTACTAAAGTCAAGCAAGTTTTCGTCCGTCTCCTTTTTATCTTTGCTCGATACTATGGGATCTTTTACTTGACGTAAGCGATGTATTCTCGTGGTCTACCCAGTTTATTGACGACTCTGTGCAGGATCATGTTCATTGGTATGTCTACATTTACTTTACGGCAGTGCAACTAATGCTACATAGTCAACAATACTACCGGACTTTCGGTCACGGTTTGTCGCAGTTCATTTGTCTTTCGCACCTCTCGGAGACTGACGGAAAACATAGGTGTAAGTTCTCGTTTATTTCAACGAGCATTCGAAGAGTGCTATCACTTCCATTTAGTTGCAAAGGATATTTCTACTATGCCAACCTGTAAGGCTAGGATATACCGACATCAGTACACCACTGACCTTTTCCATTTACATTTTAGTGGAGGAACAGTAGTATATGTGGTCATTGTCAACATCATGCTCGCCATGCGAATCAATGCATTGAATGAAGGAAATCGTTGTTACAGGATAGTCCTTGTTTGCTTGGTTGTTGGTGAGTTTCCTCCTCCTGTATTGTTGTAGTCGCTCAACTTCTTCAGGAGAATTTTTGGTTGGTGGCCATTCCCGTTTATAAAATAGCTTACGCTGGGCTCCGTGTTGTATTAGGTGGATTATTCGATGAGTATTGTCATGGCCGTACGCACTGCGGATGAAGTAGTGAGCCCTCCACCCTGGAGCGCTCAGCCTGGGTGTTGGATGACCTCGTGTGTTACACCTGCTCTTGTTCTTGCGAGTTGGTAAGTCAGTGGTGTTAAATCGAGCGAATTGAAATGCTGACGGGAATCCGAAGGGTAACAGCACTTTCTGTCTGCAGTGAGTCAACATCATGATCGGCGTCAACTGTATGTCCTGACATACTTATACAGCCATTTTCTGTGTCATGGCTTGCAAAAACATCATTTGGGACGGATGCAATGAACGTGTATCGCTGGAAGAGATGCTGAAACTACCCCCCAGAACAAGGGTTTTCTTATTTGACTCTGTAACCGTGTACTTTCTGTGAGTATACACGTTGGCCTGGGGACCTCAATTCACACGAATGGTACACAGAACTTTTGGTATGCAGCTGTCACTCGTGGAAAAAGGCCTTTCTTACTGACTCCCGGACCTGTCAGCGATTGTGTTGATCTCCACGGTTGTCTTGACAGTCGTGAACAACGAACTGTCGGCTCTGGTCGTTCCGTAAGTTTTTACCATATCCCTTGTCTTCCTTCCGTCCGTAAGCCTGATATGTATACATGCAGGCCACTTGTCGCCACGTATTCGTACTGCGTGAGTATCTTGGATTGATGGCATGCCGAATTCGTTGCCATCGCGTGCCTAATTCGATTGTCCCGAAAATAGGCATCTCGACTCATCCTCAACATCAGAGTGGTCGACGACGAGCTCTGTCCTGCAGACGTACCAGAAGATCCGGACTCGCTTCCGCCGCTACCCTTTTTAATGTTGCCCGAGTACGAAGAGCAGCCCGTGGCATCGTCATCGAGGGCCTAGCGAAGGCGATGGGTATTATGAGTCTTGGATCAAGCGGCGGTCATCACTGATCCCGTCATCATCGCCGTGCGTTGACACACCGAGCAACATTATTCCCAATGGACTCTCTTGTAGCGCTAGTCGTTTTGTCCAGTCTACTCCGGACCGGTTCCGATTTTCGTGTCTCTCCAGAGTCCACGATATCTCCCATCAGGTTATCGTGCTCGTGCGCTTCTCCCTCCTTTTTGAACTCGGTCTCTTTCATTTATTTCCGACATCAGCTTTTATATTCCGTTTTATCGCCTGCCGATATGATTCCTTGTCCACGCCCTATTTTTTATTTTTTCCCTTTGCCTTCTGATAGGCTCTGAATCCCAATGGCCTTCCTCACATATTGCGCGTGTTCCATCGGTCTTTCCAAACACCGTCCATGTGCCTTGTTGCAGGGCGTCTGACAGGCGGTCAACATATCACCTGCGCCCACGTCCAAAATTCGAGGTGATCTCGCACGTCCAGAGAAGGATCCGAGAAGGTGAGCCATACGATAATTGTTCCGTGAAGTTGATGGAGACTGTGAAAGCCCTCCGACAGTTTTCGCCTGCCGTAGTGAACTCATTCAACGTGGGGTTATGTCCTGATAGGTATCGAAGGACGACATGTTCAATCGAGGTACGGAGTACAGAACAACGGCCGGTAATCGATGTAACGTATGATTACAGTAAAAGCAACAAGCACTGCAGTGCACGGGCTATGCCATTCCTAGGCCATCGTCTGTGTGGGACATGCATCTTTGGTTTCCCCAACGTAATGAAAGGAAATGAGTGAATTTAGGCAGCACAGATCAACTACAGGAATGCGCAACTGTTTCCCCCGCGGACCCCTTCGCCTCTTGGTCTTCGTCATCGTCAAGGGTCCCCGTCTTTGCGCGTTGCGCCCCACTATCGGTGGCCGGCAGCCCACCGCCTCAACTCCATGCTCCGGCCACAAGCACGCTCTTCGCTAGCTTATCTTCCACCTCCTTATCTCTCTGAGGGAGCTGCTCGTTCCCATCATCGCCTGATTGCCGAGCCATTTCAATTTCCTTTCCGCTGCTTCTCCGCCTCAGGTGGCGTCGTTGGGCCCTTGTCCTCATTTCCGACGCCAGCCTTGGCCTTCTTGTTCTAACGCTGGGTTTCCGTTCTCGCTCCTGAGGCGGTGCGTTACCTGCCCTTCGGAGCCGCCTGTCTACACTTGTTCTGCAGACTAAGAGCTGATCCAGATGATCCGGCCAGTTTATTGTCGCTGCCCAACCGCACCTCCCTTGTCCACTCAAAGCGGCAGTCCGACGCCCCTCCGCAAAATTTTCAGCATATATATGCAGCTTCTCCATCTTTGCCGACTGTCACAATGCAATGCAGTGACATATCAGTCAAGCGAAAAGGAAAAAAAAAAGAGACAGACTTCGAGCGCCTCTTGCCACCGCTTCTCCTCCTGTCGTTTCTGCCGCACAGCCTCTCTTTGGCTGAAACCCTGCGTCGTGAGATGTTCGTCTGCCCGACGAAGCATGCTCTGGTCGTGTTTCCAGCGCAGGTCTGCTACCTCGAGTCTTTACCGCAAGGACGACGCGTGCCCGTCGCCAATGCATCAAATGCACTGGAAAATCGTCCTCTGCCACGTGAGCGGGACGGTGCTTTGGAAGCGAAAACATCGTTAAGTATGGTTGGCCTGCGCAATCGCTCATTCGAGGTCTCTGCGCGTCCGCTTGGCGGAGCTCTCGCTTGGTTGGAGGTGGATGCACTAGGCGGAGATGCAGAGGAAGCTCGACCTCGCTGTTTCAATGTGGCAACAGCATCGTAAGCGGCGGGGGAATGCTTCATCCATATCTCAACCAGGTGCCCACAGCCTCCGACGTTTGCTCTGATATACCAGTAGTGACACACATCAGCGCTGGCATGTTTTGATCGTTTGGAGTAGGTGGCTTGTCTGATCGTTGCAGAACTTGACGGAAGCCATTTCGTGCTGTGAACGCCATGCGTGGTTAACGCGTTCATACCCGATAGAGACAGAATCACACACGCTGTCAATCTCACGATCGAATCCGTCACGAACACAGCAGTAGTAGCCCATGTTCACGTAGAGGCTTTCATAATGGAGTGACCCCCCGGATCTTTGCAAAGCGCCCGCGAGCTCTTCAACCGCCGCCGGGCATCGTCGACTGCCGATACGGGTAGTAGATCGCTCGTCGCCTGCACTTGAGGGGGGGTCCAGCCAAAGAGCCTTGTGGTACACATTGGAAATGCGTTTTCGCTCCTTCATCTGGGGGCTGGATCTCCGCCATCTCGACTTTGGGTGTACAAGATCCACCCGGCAGGACAAAGGCACTCTCTCGTGGTTTTTGAGCATACCAAATACAAATTTACATCGCATTGAAGGACGAAAGAAGCATAAACTGTGCAGCGGCTAAGGTTGGCAATTCAGGTAAGCAAGGCCGGCTCGAGCAATCCATGGGGTCAAATGGGTTGCCGTGCTTGTCGGGCCTTCGGTGTTTCAAGGATATGGAAAGTTGCCACGAGGGATTGAGAAAGACGGACCATCGACACGTTCTGAGTAGCGCGAAAGAAGTACATCGTATGCCTCTTTGGCCATCGCATGCCACCGTATGTCCGGATTGCATAATATGGAGCTTCGCCTTCCTCCGCGCAGAGAGTTGTCAACGCATCTTCACGCATAGTACGTGCTTCGACCGGGTTCCCGTGTCCCGTAGAGCGCCAGGATCGTTCAGAGATCGAGGAGCAGCCTGAGCACTACTGGCCACGACAATTCGGGCAACACCAACATAAAAGATTGGCGGTCCGTTGGTCCGCTAGACGCTGTCTTCCTGCAATATACTGAAATGGAAAATCCACGTCATCGTGCAGTACGTTTGATATTCGACCTTGTACGGTTGCATGTCCGTTGGCCCATGCATCGTCCATCTTGATGGCTTTGGCAACTCGATCAAAAATTTCGCGTGTTCTCAGCTTCTCCTGCGCAACGTCCCCGCTCGAGACATCTGGCAGAACATGCGCATGGAGTGAGACTAGTTATAGAAATGGCTCCCACTGATCGTTGTGGGTTTGGAGGTTGCATAAACGTGTCAAGAGTATGAACTGTCGCGGCGACCTCATCTTCAGTTTACATATGGTCCGATTGATTCATATAACGTAGCACTTACCATTGAGCGTTTGCGTCTGCGCCATACCAATGGCTCCGAGTACGTGTTTCAGTTGGCCGTTCATCGCGATCGTGGAGTCTTGTCTTTTCTTTTATCATGCGGGGTGGGCACTCTCAAATTACCCACCGGGTATCTGTAATAGTATCGTTCGCTCTGCCCATTTCAATGCCTGAAGGAGTATCAGAAGAACCGAATGTGCATATACCAAGGCGGAAACTTGCCCATTTGAAAGTTGTTTTTGCGAAGGAACAGCTCGCACGAGACTTCGCAGTAGCAATACACTTTTGCTTTGCATTAAAGGCCTTCTTTGCCAATATGAAAGGCTTCGGCGTCTCCTGGTTAGGCTTGGTTCGCCACACTCACGTTAACGGACTCCGAAACCATCAAAGGTTGTGGAGCCCATCCAAACAGATTGTGGTCGTCAGACTCAGCACCACAGTTGAAACAAGAAGTGCAACAGCTTTAAGCTGCGTACCACTTCCAAGCTTCTTGCCAGGCGGTCTTCTTGTGATCCATTACCCAGAGACAAAGGCCGACACCAATAGAGTAGCATAACACATGACAGGTTTAGTTGGACATCTTGCTGAGATGATTTGAAAATTTGAGTGACTTCGTCTTGCACAAATAACGCGAGCCTGTGTTTCGGTCGTCAGCGCCATCGATACGAATTGACCAAAAGGGCGAAACATTTCGAACTTGGCCCTGGTGCCAAAATGCAAAACCGTCTCCGCGAGCAATCCGACCAGGTACACTCGATCGTAGAATGCTGGCTACTACCTCGCCCATACCGAAAGTGCCCACTGGCGATCATTTCAAGGGGTTACGGTCGAGACTGTCTGAGTCTATCGTGATTCGTGATAACTTCTCCATGTTACTACCCCGCGAGACCGCTATCATCATCACCCTGATAGGCAAATCGGTAAGGTGACTACTACCGGTACCCTGACCCACTCGCCCTCTGCTGACCCGCGTCCCTCCAAAAATGTTTTGTCGTGTGCTACAACCAATACAATCCCAGGTGAGCTTTACTATTAGGACATGTCGACCCACCACGCCGAAGGACCACTCAACCTCGAATGGATGGGTTAGTTTGATTTACTGGTTAGCACGATCATTTCAAGCTCGTACCGGGCTGGAGGCCATCAGGAGAAAACGCTGTCTTGGACCAGTCAGGACCAATGAGAACAGCTCGGCAAACACATGCGTGTTATAAGTTCCGCTGTTCCCGAGGGTTCTGGGCCACGCAGCAGAGTCATGGCCAGCTCCCAGACTGCCGATGCACTCAACCGGCTCTAGTTCGCTTTAAAGTCAGATGACCTAAGCATTCATTTTACCTTCACCCTCTGCAAGGTTGGCCACTTTGATCGGGCTTTCATGCTCATGCGAATTGACGATTCCTGTGATCTAGATATCTTCTCGAATCCGACTAGATGGCTATTTGCACGGATACAACCTCTCAGCAAATATCCACACTGGCAGAACGAACAAATCGCACGTTGCTCAAGATAATAAGAGATAACTTCAGCACCCAATACGCAACGCAAGCACCTGGCCTCTCTGGATTTCGTGATGCTGTCTCAGCGCACGGTGGCACCGAAGTCGACACCGTGTTATTAGCGGATTTCCTGGCCCATGTCCCGCTCTCGAATTACGACTACTACAAGCCATTCATGGATAGATTCAACATCAAACCGTGCAAGAAAGAAGAGGTTGAAAATCTGCTTGCTCCTGGCTTTCCGGGTTACCTCGCGACTACTAGCGCTACATCCGGAAGAATCCCAAAGATGCTGCCAAAATATAATCATACGACACCAACGTCTCCGCGTTGCCCATTCTTTGATACTCTCAGCAAAACTCCAATCGCTGCGGTAGTGTATTGTGGACTTACGGATGTGAGAGAAATAGAACATGCACCAGGTCAAGTGGTAGAAAGGGTCCCCGTTTGCATAGTAACGGGCGGATCAATGCGTAAATGCTTCGGGTGGAAACCTGATGATGATGAGAGTCGGATGTCCCTCGCTCGCACGTTTTGTTCTCCTACCCTCCACTATAACGCACTCATGTCTCCGGCCTTCCAGTGCCATACTATGCTGTGCCATGGGCAGCGACCACCATCTCACATTTGCCATCCTTCCTGAAGATTCATGGTCTCTTCTTCCTTACGCGTCGGGATGTGGATCGCTTCTATGTACCATTCGCGACGCATCACGTTGATCTCATTCGTCACATTGACGAGCAATGGGAAACGTTTGTATCCTGCATCAGGGATGGCGTTCTGCCGGATCTGGAAGGCATTGATAATGTCCGAGAGCATCTGCAGGCAAGCCAGCAGTCGACGCATATACGTTCCGTTTCTCAGATACCTTGCAGGCACACCTTCACGCCGATCCCGAGCGTGCAGCGGAGTTACTTGAGATCGGGGCTCCGTTCTCCCGTGAAGGATGGGCTACCCGCGTTTGGCCAAACGTGAGCGGAATTGTGACGAGATGCAGTGGCCCGTTTGCTACCCTCCTACCAAAGGTATGTTGGTTGAGTTCTGACCTTAATCATCTCACCTGGGACAATTTCCAGCTAAGGTTCATTTGGGGACCAAATATCTCTATCGACTGCCTTGGGTACGGCTCAACAGAAACCCTGGTTGGTTGTGCATACGACTTGACCAAACACGACGAATTTGTTCTTCAGAGTCCCGACTTTATCGAGTTCTTGGAGGTTTCTCGAGAAGAAACCCATGAGAATCTTTGTCAAGCAGTCAGTATTCCATCTTCCCCCTTGGGTTGAATGTCCCGCTAAGTGATGTGCCGACGTAGTGGGAAGTAGAAGTGGGAAAGCAGTACGAGCCAATTATAACGACCAGAGAGGGTTTATGGCGATACAAGCTTGGTGACATAGTGTGCATAACTGGATTCCATCCCGAGATGGACGCTCCGACCTTCAAGTACCTGGGAAGGAAATCGTGAGTCTACCGTTCGTGCTACTGCATATGGTCCATGACGATTAGCTTTGGATAGCACGAAAATTGACCTCCCGCATGCGCCGATTGCAGATTATCAGTTGCTAGAGGCAGTCAAAGCTATTAGCTCGGAACATACAATCGTTGTGCAAGAATTTACGACCGTGGTGGATGATCGTACGTTGCCGCCTACAGTGGGCTTCTTCATTGAGCCAACTGGGCCTCTTGGTGCGTTGACGCGCTCACGATGAGCGAAATGCCACTTGATAACCCCATGTACGATAGGACCGAACGCACATCTAGCACGGCGACAATTGTTTGACGCCCTCGTTGCCATGAATGTCGAGCATCAGCGAGCGCTCCAGGAGGGGGTGATTCGCCTCCCTACGATCCGTATCGTGAAGCCGGGGACGTTTTCAGAGTACCGTTTCTGGAAGTCGAAAATGCCGAATATCAGTTCTGGACAGATCAAAGTGCCGCTGGTGTTCCTCGACCCCGCTGCGCAAGAATTTATGCTGGAGTGGGTTTTACAGGAACTTTGATATCTCCTGGATCGGGAACAAAGTCCCATAATTCAAAATCGCAGGGAGTACGCTAGTCATTCAAGATGAATGTGTTTCCCAACCCTGTCGCTATCCAATAGATATGCTTGCATGATCATACTATAAGTGTTTGTATATCGATTGCAACCAGATCGGTAGCCCATTTATAGGGAGTTGAAGATGCTGCTGAGCCATCCTCCGGCAATTCCGATGATTCCTTGTCGACATCCATAGCGCACCTGCGTCGTATGCAAACACCATCAAAATACACGCGCGCGTCCGACTCAGCCTACTCTTTCTTGCTTTACTAACCCAAGTCCTCAAAAAGTCGTTCGCTTACGTGCTACGGCCAACACAAAGGGAGTCCGTCCATCACGATGGCATCGACGCTATCCTTGTAGAAACATGATGTTCTGCTCGTTCTTATTCGACGGACACTCCCGATGTGCGCGCTGAGGTGCCGCTCGATGGCGGAAGCATGCGTGCGTTTGTCGATCACTCCACGACCGAACCCGCTCCCTTCATCGCCAAGGACAAGGACAAGGTCGGGGATGACGACGCGTCGGAGCTTCTCCAGGACACACCCTGATAATGGCGCTACGTCCACGACACAGTTAGTCAGCATTCCTCGACCCCAAGCCACTCCAATATCAAGCCCCAGGTACGTTCAATGCGCGCCGTCATGAATCATAGAGACGTGCAAAGAGAGACTGTTCTGACACTGCCGGCCTCAGCGACGATCTGCGAGATCTCAGGCACTTGGATCAAACCCTCGTCTATTGTCGCAGTGGAAATTCGAGCGGGCAAAGGCAGTAGCAGTGAAAGGCCACTATTTCTCGAAGACAGGTTGAAGCGATATAGAACTAATTTTCAAACGCAGACTCGACAAAACCGTACCAGGTGCCCAAAAACAAGGATTATGTGTGGATTCATTTCCTAGAAGACCACAGGCTATACCACCGAAAAAACCGTGCCATCTTTATACCACTGCAGACGAAAAAAATATGAGCGCTATATCCACCTAGGAGTGCAAGATTCTGGCGTATACCAGGTTGTTCCCGTTCATCAAGTCTCGGTTTCTTTGCGACATGCATGTCTCATCCTCGAAACTCGGAGGTGTTCTGCAGGCCTTGGGTGCTGCTTCAAGGATCTCAGTGACCTGCCGACTGTATTGTCCTGAGTACGATGTATAGGCGAGCCGAAGTAGAATGTCCCAATCGGACTCAGATACACTTTGTAGAAGATGATTGTTGGCACCTTTTCGCACCAACACGTGGATTATCTGAGGTTCGCGGTGGCGCCGTAACGCGATGTGTAGGATGTCGGGGGAGGGTGCAGTGCAGTGTCTCCACCTTCATCCGAAACAGCATGAACATTGACCCCCTTCTGGAGCAAGAAACGGACCACGGGTACTGTTTCAGATGTGTCGCCGGTCGACGCAGTGATGAGAAATTCAGCTGACGGTGGTTGGTGTGGCGAAAGCAGAAAGTTGAGCATTGACGTATGCCCTGCATGGAGGGCACGCTCAATCAAGTCCTTCCCGAACTGGCTGTCTAGAGAAAGGTCCAGACCAAACTGACGCAGTATTCATGCCAGAGCAACGTGGTCTTCATCCTTTTTCCTACTATCCCCGGGGTTCGGCCTTGCACTACTGAAGACACTCCGATACAGCTTTTCCTCTCCAATTCCGAGCGCCCATTCCACGAACTCGTCGGTTTGCATAACCTTTGCAAGGACCCGGCTGCTACACCACGGCATACAGACAGCAGTCGTAAGAAGCTCCGAGGTCACCAAACATCCTCTCTGCAGCAGCTCCCCGACGAGCACCTCGTCCCCGAGATCGATCGCAACCTCGAGTGGGGAGGCACGGTAAGAGTCGTCAATAACTAAACCCCGCGCGTCCACATCAGCACCATAAGCCAAGAGAACCATTGCATGCTCGGTCTTCCGGAGGTCTGCAACATATACGAGTGAGTTCGTTCTAATTCTCGGCTGCAGAGGGCGACTGCTGGAGAGGAAGGTTCGCAAGAGTCCAGGAGGCGAATATGCGACCAAGATGTAGAGCACAAAGTCGTGTTTCGATGATGGCCATGGAGCATAAGGCCAGTCAAGAATCTCCTCCCGGAACTCGCAAAGACGGTCCCAATGTGAAGGATGATGCCGGACGTCTGATCCTAGGGATTGCAACGCTTCAAGGGCAACGGGTGACTCGGAATCTACATAGCCGAGGTGGATGGGGCCAGAAGAGAGCACATAGGAAAGCATCGGGAAGCATTTCCATAGCTCGAGATTGCCACGGGAGGGTTCTTGTTTCAAGAAAACGGAGATGTAGCCCATGCACATTTGAGCAGCCTGAGCGTGGGCTTCATGAGTAACGATTTGGTACATTGGCAGTGCCAAACGGCTGGTGAGATATTCCTGTAGAAAAGTCTTGCAGATGTTGTAAATGAAGCAACATCACTAAACGCACCTTTACGCTGAAATGGGATAACGCGAGAACATCCGTCTCCTCATGATATGACACAAGGCTCGACAACGAATGTAATAGTTTAGTTTCCAGCCATTCCTGTGTCTCATGGTCGTTCTTTCGCGTCTGGAAATTCATCGAGAGTCCATCGACGATCTGTGCAAGCTGCAAAGGCTCTATCGCCACCATGAGCAAAGCCAACACACGACGTGCCAGCTCCCCTTCCGACTTTCGTTCATCGATTACTCCTAGTATTCTCTCGTACGTTGCTTCCAGCTCATTCGGGAGGCTGTCCAACGCTTCCCCAAGCTCTTCCCTGGTTGCGCATCGTTTGAGGATGTCCAGCTGACACTGCACCCACCGGAACCTCTCGAACAGCAACAGTGAGTCCTGAGTTGATAGTACCATACAACGCCTTACCTGCCCTCTGCTCTCCCAGTTAATTTTGCGTCTATCTCGTTCTTCATCTCTGGAACGGCAGATCTCACATGGTTGTGCGAGCCAAGATCTCGTCTGATATGCAAGGCTATATCCCCTGCAATCTCTTCGGTCACGTTCTCGAAGGAAAGGGATTGAAGGCCCGCGAAATGATCCAAGATGGGCTGATCCGGTCGGCTCGTCACCAACAATCGAACATCGTTCTGACTCAGTGTGACAAGTGCAGGCAGGAGCGTCTCGATGTCCGCACACTCATCGAGTGCGTCGATCATTATCATGGGTTCATAACGGAAGAAACTCGCGGCACGCGATACTAGGTCACAGAGTTTCCCGAGGTCGTCGAGCGATAGCGCACGCCCGCTTTTCTGCTTGAGTGTCTTGTCCGGAAAATCCCCTGGGTCAACCCCGTGATCACGGATGTGACGCAGGAGCTGGGATAGCAGAGAGCGCATCAACTCCGTAGCACTCGTCGACCGCTTGTTTTGGAAATCACAGTAGAAGAATACTACCACTTCTTCTTTTTCTAACCTATTTTTGAGATGCTCGATCGTGGATGCCCTGCACTAGTCAATACTGGCATGGTTTGAACTACAACTGGACTCACATTAACACCGACTTTCCACAACCGGCTGTCGACACGATACAGGGTGTCAGCTGTGGTGACGCACAAAGTATTGCACAGATACCACACCTTTGCCGTGTAACCACAAAAAATGGTTCCCAGGTGCCCGCCACCTTTCGTGTACATCCGTGTTGAGAAACCACTTGCACGTGCCTTCTTGACGTAGCCTGAGTGCATCCTTGTGCTTCTGCGCGCATTCCGTTGGAGTGAGCCATCGTGGTGTCTCGTCCAACTTTTGGTCTACGAACAGGGTAAGCCCAAGTACGCAGAACAGACACGAGATACGTACGAAGAAGTTCCTTTTTATGATCTGTTACCGTTGCTTGGTCCGCGTCCGACGGGGGTCCGTTTTCGTGCCCGGTCGCGATGCTGCTGTCCTCGTTCAGAAAATATGTAGATGTTGCTGCAACTTGAGATGCTTCTGACTGTAAGCGACCCCGGTTCCTGGGTAGCAGAGTCAAGCACCCGTTTTGGGAAACCGCTTGGAAACTCACCAAACGTCGGGGGTGAGCAAAAATTGAAAAAGACTCTTGTGGTTATCAAAGAAGGCCATGGCTGCGGTAAGTTTGTCTTCGGCCGGCGTGAGTGGTAGAGCAGGGTCCTTGGCATGGTCGACAGGCCTGAGGACGTCATTCATCTCCTTCAGCTTGCCCAAACATGAGTGCGGCTCTCCACTGGCCAGCCAGTCGGCTATCCGGTCGTCGAGGGAGTAACTCGTGAGAGATGCTTTGGCGAAGGCTTGAAGAATGGCGTCAGCAGATATACGGATCGTTTCCAGCTGGTGGCGATGCCTTTCGGAAACGTTGAAATTTCGGCCATTTGCATAATCTAGAGCTGAGTCACGGATTCCACTCGATAGTGATAATCTCTTTAAGAAGTCGCTTGAAACGAGTTACGAGACCCACTAGCATTGCCAGTGAGTATTTCGTTGTTTTACGGCGAGGAGAGCGTTAGGTTTGTATTAGGTGGCAGGAGTCGAAATGCTGTATGCTGAGCACTTGTCATAAGTACCATCATGAGTGTCTGGAGTCGTAATTAGACTTATGGTGACCAGGCTACCGAATAAGGCAGGCAGTCGTTGGGCAGTCGACCTTTGACTGCCTCGGGATGAGTAGGGTCTGAGATCTGAGATTTGAGCAGGTGCCCTCGACCTACAGACACCTACTTGATCCCCCCAAACAGCAGTCCTCGCTTCAGCTTTTCGAACTGAACCGCAATGCACGAGCACATCTGCGGACTCGTATCATCGGTTTATTAGAATGGTATCTCGTAGCTCTGTCTTGTTCTACTGTTGCTGCCACGCTAAGGAAACCTATGGCAACTTTCTTTATTAGTAACCATTTCCAAGTCGTCTCTTTCGATCCATATCCAGCAAGCAGCACTTGAGTCCTGCATTATAATACCACTGAAAAGGCGAGATCATCACCTCAGTGCCGACTTCCTTCATGGAGGTTGCTCGGGTTGTCAAGGGCTCAGTCTATCGTACAGAAAGATACCTACGCCAAATCAAATTTCTGAAATGCATAAAACACGACCAGCTAAGCATGGATCAAGATATAAAATCAGAGTCGAAGCATATCTGCAAGAAACAAGATCAGTATGTACACAAAACATGATTCGCATCTCCGACTGAGTATGCCCTCGAGTCCCCGTGATTATCGGATGTAGTTACCCTTGTAGTTACCATACTAAACTCTGACCAAACTTCCCACAAGTTCCCACCTGGCATGTCGGACTCGCTGGTCGTTGGCGGACCAACTCATCTAACCCCGCGAACGGGTTTCCAATCTGCGTCTTGTCAAGTGGTATGTTGAAGATTAGCTGATGGCTGGAGGGTCATTGCTTGTCTCACATGTGTGGTGGCTTCATGTCTCCGAAGTCTTACATGAGAGATCAACCTCATGACCCTGCCCGCCAAGACACAAAGAGCAAAGGACCCTCAGTCAGCGAGCGGATCACTCCCAAAGAGAACGCTGAACAGAAAAGGTACAGCAATAAACAGCTAAACTCTCGGGATTATGTATCTAATACCGCCGACCCGGACTTTTATCTCTTCCGGAAAGCAAAACCCAGATTCGTTGTCAGAGGCGTTCAAGCCCGCTGGTATGCGGTTACATACCAATCCTTAACCTCACCATCTTTTGGAATAATGACTGAACTACCGGAGGTTCTGTTATTGCGCCACTGGTGAATGAACTTGGAACAGGCTTGAAGGATTGGCGGGCAGAGAAAATAGGAAGACGGCAGACGATCAGACTCAAAGACTAGTATGGGAAGGGAAAGAGAAAGTTAGAGATCGGCGTCGGGCTAAATATATAACTTACGGAAAACAGGACAGAGCACAAAAGGGGAGTTATGGCTCGCTTGTTACCACTCGGAGCTTTTATCGGCTATTTCCAAGAGAAGAAACACCAGCGCCGTAACGCAAGGACCCCGAAAACATGCATCATTATTAAAACAATAAAAAAGACTATTCGTCACGTGTGAAGCGCCAACCTGATGCCACATACGCTCTGAGGCCACCTCCTCTGTCCCTGTCGCCCGCCACAGCCCTCAC
>JBBPSB010000314.1:0-24830 GCA_038093375.1 Xerocomus brunneocitrinus
TCAGACGAGCCATTGGGCTCGTCAATGGTTCGAGAGTGGAGGTGGTGGGCAACACTGTCGAACGAGCCACAATGGCTTGTTGACGATTCAAGAGGTGGCAGGCGTCGTCGTCGGCACGCGTGTCGTTGTCGTTGTCGTTGTTGTCGCGAAGGATAGGCGGAGGTCCAGACTCAGTGTGACGCGAGTAAAGTCATGTGACATGTTCAAGAAAAAAAATCTCAGTCCCTAAGGACTAGGAAATGCTTAGGTAGCATTTCCTAATCCTGAGGGACTTTGAATGAAACCGACTGTGCGCTCGACCGTCTGTATGGCCTGTGAGGGTCCTGTGACATACGTGTGACAGTAGGTTATTGTGATAATGTGATATGTGTGACTGTGGTCACCATGAGTCACTGTGGTGCCTGTGATAATGTGATGATGTGTAACTATGGTGCTGTAATATACTGTAATTAGGGTTAACATGCTGTAACATTATGTCAACTTGTGCCTAATTTATGATTTGCTGATGTAGTGTATCTTACTATAGTGTCTAACCTTCCCCTAGTGTCCATCAGTAGTGTCCCTCGGTAGTGTCCATGGGTAGTGTATCTTAGTGTCTAACCCTCCCTAGTGTCCATCAGTAGTGTCTATCCCTAGTGACTATCTTTAGTGTAGGTTAGTGTCCATCTGATATTTATGAGTTATGTACTAACCTGGAGGACACCATCAGCAAACAGAACTAATTCTAGCCAGCCCTAGCTAGACCTAGCCAGCCAATAAAATCTTGTTCACCCTAGCTAGGAACCAGCCTTTCTAGCAAGCGGCTTCAATATCTAGCAATGAATGCACTATCCACACTAGGTCTTAGAGAGCTAGCTTGCCCTTGCTAGTGCCACAATCCCTTACAAGATCTTGTAACACTCACACTTGACTCACTCTGTTGTCGCACAGTCAGCTAGGCCTTGCTAGCTTATCATTTTCTTACTAGGTATTGCTACCAGTTGCTAAAGTAGATGACATGCATATTTGATGAATGTCATGTGCCAAAGAGTGACAAAGAGTGACAGATACAAATCTTGGATTAACTTAACCCACATTACCAAACTCTTCCTGCGTTCGAGTAGGTTTCGGATTTCTGCCACTATTTCTTTACACTTTGCTAGAGGCGACCAGATGGTTGTGATGTGATGACATTAAGATGGTAGGTGCCAATATATCATACCATAATTGAGGCGCTCACGGGCAAGTGAGTCATGTGTTGAGTAAACATCTTGGACACTTTCATTATGTTCTTTGTTGACAATACCACCATCTCTGAGATTGATTCTGTCTAGTCTCTCGGTAGGAATATCCAGCAAACAAGGTGGCAATTGAGCTGGTGATTTGTTATATAAGGGAGATCAAATGCGCAATTGTGCTCCGCCACGATGATTGCAATTCTATACAGGCAATGGAGTAATTATAATTACAAGTGCTCAACCATTTTCTGAGCCAAATAAAAATTGCAGCATATAGATAGACCTATTGGGATATCCCAGATTAAATTTTAGAGAGAATGGTGGTCAGAATAAATTTCTACCAGTGATACAAGGGAGATGGTGGAGTGATCATCTAGGTCGACCTACAAAAATCTGAGAGTCTTGCTGATGGTTGCAACACACTTCTAGGATGTTGTATTGATCAGGGGAACATGATTCGGAATGGTGGTACACATCCCTGATTTAATTGAGCATGCTATAAGGAGGCTGGGGGGGTGATCATCTAGATCGACCTACAAAAATCTGGGAGTCTTGCTGATGGTTGCAACACACTTCTAGAATGTTGTATTGATCAGGGGAACATGATTCGGAATGGTGGTACACATCCCTGATTTAATTGAGCATGCTATAAGGAGGCTGGGGGGGTGATCATCTAGAATGACCTGCAAAAATCTGGGAGTCTTGCTGATGGTTGCAACACACTTCTAGGATGTTGTATTGATCAGGGGAACATGATTTGGAATGGTGGTATACATCCCTGATTTAATTGAGCATGCTATAAGAAGGCTGGGGGGGTGATCATCTAGATCGACCTACAAAAATCTGGGAGTCTTGCTAATGGTTGCAACACACTTCTAGGATGTTGTATTGATCAGGGGAACATGATTCGGAATGGTGGTATACATCCCTGATTTAATTGAGCATGCTATAAGGAGACTGGGGGGTGATCATCTAGATTGACCTGCAAAAATCTGGGAGTCTTGCTAATGGTTGCAACACACTTCTAGGATGTTGTATTGATCAGGGGAACATGATTTGGAATGGTGGTATACATCCCTGATTTAATTGAGCATGCTATAAGGAGGCTGGGGGAGTGATCATCTAGATCGACCTGCAAAAATTTGGGAGTCTTGCTAATGGTTGCAACACACTTCTAGGATGTTGTATTGATCAGGGTAACATGATTCGGAATGGTGGTATACATCCCTGATTTAATTGAGCATGCTATAAGGAGGCTGGGGGGGTGATCATCTAGATCGACCTAAAAAAGTCTGTAAACCTTGTTGATGATTGTAGCACACTCTTCGGATGATATCTTATCCTACTTGTCCTGTCCTAGCTACATACTCCTATATGTTGTTTGTAGCTTATGTACTTGTTCGTCTTGTTCGTCTTGTTCGTCTTGTTCATCTTGTTTGTCAGGTTGTTCGTGATTATCTATGTTGTTGACATGAATAAAATACAAGAGCATTTAGACTACATATTGATTCGATCCTCTCATTCAAAATCATCTTCTGATCCATCCTCATCTTCCTCTCTTTCCTTATCCTCTTCACTCTCCTCTCCCTTTTCAATTTCCTCGACCATTTCCTTGCTCGCATGGTCTACTTCTGTTTCTGTTCTCCTTTCTTGTTCCTCATTAGCCTGGGCTTCTACTCTTGTCTTCAACCTTCTCATAGGAGCCTTTCTAGTGTTCTTGGATTTGTTAGATTTTCGACTTCTCTGCTCCCTTAATCGACGTCTCTCTACAATCAATGCCTTGTTATCCAATAGGTCTTCATATCCAGCATGTTCCAACAGAGCCAAATGCAGTTCATTGCGTGGCTTCAAGACACGCAATACCTTCTTTCGAGCCTGTTTCCCTCTATTCTCCTTAGATATGCCTTGGATCTTGTAGAACTTGGGATTCGTGATGAACACCACTTTGTCATCCTCCAATTTCCAAGTCTTTCCAGGCGTTTTGGAACTTGCCTTGACAGATTCAGGAAGAGTTTGGAGCATGGAAAAAATCTTCTGAAGTCGATCAGTGACTTCAAATGACTCTGACGCAGTACGGTTCTTCATCAGCATATGATACTCCCAAATGTAGCCAGGCTTTGACCAGAAAGAACTCCAAGGAGACCTGTTGGCAGGCTTTGAATCATCCTCAGCGTCTGGAAAGAACGTATACATCCTCTCTGCGAAGCTAGGTTGACGACGACCAACTCCAGCACCCCCTGGTATGTCCGCATTGCATGGCTTGAATATACATGCACGAAGAGTCTTGAAGGTACCATCCAGCGACCAGGTTTGAATTGCCTCCTCCAAGGACATTGGCTCTGGTCTATGTTCTGGGTCAATCAGCCAGGTATTGTCTATTTGGATCCAAAGTTGGCACGTGAACTGCACAAATAGCTTGCCCACCACCGGCTCGAGCAAAGACAACTCTCCAGACCATGTCCAGGACCTCATTATCAACCATGGCTGCTCTCGAATGGTCTTGATCAACATTGCCCAGGTGGGCATATTTCCAATGGGGTACTCCTCGGGATCTTGACTCCTGGTCATTTCGAGCCAAGCTGGTTTAACCTCCATCTTCTTCAGCTTTCCCTGCATGAGCTTGAGTACCTCGGAATCATCTCGTTGTTGGACAGTTGAGAGCAAACACAGAGATGACGTCTCAAGATCCAAATCAAGTAGAAAAAACATGCTGAATCGCTCGCAGACCCTAGAAAACTGAAGGAGTGCCATGGATTCTCGAACATGGAAATCCAGAATGATAGGAGTGCTCGAGGTGCAGCGAATAAGGTGGCAGATCACTCCAGTGATCACTCCCAAGTTAGGAGGACTCAAATTTTTGATCGTGATTTGAGCGAGCTGAAGAGCTCTGACTCGTTTGGCCAGAAATTCAAACCAGACCTCGGAAGCCAACCACACGATGGGATCACTTTCCAAAAATTTCATGACCTAGAAACCTTGCCTGAATAACTCGTGGAGAAGATCAAAACGAAACATGCCTCACCTTATCATGCAAGCCCTCCATCACTTGGTTTATGGCCATTCCACTCATCCTATACTCATCTCTAACGCCATATGACCTCTTTTTTGCCTCTCCAGAATACATAGCAATTGCCTGATTGCACTCGTTCATGAAAGTATTGTTCAGAGCATATGCGTCCTTATCCATGACGAAGGTGGGGAGGTTGTCATTGGGACGAACCACTTCATAGCAGAGATTGTAGGCACTCCTGAATGCCACATGAGTTTGTCGGCCTCGTTCCTGTGACATCTCTGCTTGAATACCCCCATACCGACTGAGAGTACATGTATGATGCACGTTTCCCCTGAGAAATCCACCAGCTCCGAAGGAAGCTTCCAAGGCATCTAGTCGCCATAGGCCCACCATCTTCTGGTCGCAAGTAGGATGAATGCTAATACCGAGATCAACCAGAAGTTCTCCATTGTTGCGATTCACCATATACTTCCAGTTTAGGTGTGGAATGACTGCCTGAAGGACCTCCAGAGGCGATTCCGCATTGTTGAACAAAGATGTCTTCGTCAAAAGCTTGATTCCCTTGCACTCGAGAACGAAGAAGAAGGAACCATAGTTTGCATAACGGTCCGGGTCATCCTGAATGGTCTTGTTTATGGTATTTTGGATCTTCTGCAATAAATCCATATCAAAGGGAACAGCCTTGGGACGACCAGGCCTCTTGCTTTTGCCCTTGCGTGCCTTGAAGCGTACCTCATCTAGAGTGAGGGCTACATATATGGCACTGCTACCATCCACATGCTCATGTATGGCTGGAAGTAAGAGATGTTCCCAAAAGAAATCCAAGACCTCCTTCGGAATACGATTGGCCCGCTTGTGTGTCATCTCATCCCTGTGGATCATCCTTGGAAAACAAATGTGGACGAACATGGATCCAGAAGCACTGTTGAATGTACCAAAACTAGTGTTGGGGATACCAGAAAGAGGGAAGGACACGGTCAACCATTCTGTGCGGCCTCCGATAGCATTGGCATCTTTCTCAGATTGTGGAACCAGAATATCCACATACACATGGTTGTTCTTGTGCATAGGAGCCGTGTCATCGATGATGGGACCAAGATAAACGAAAAGGGGGCTGTTGAAATGTGGGAAGCACGTCACCCAAATGAGACTGTCAATGTCTACCACCACATCCAAGTCATCCAAAGACAATGGAACATGATCTAACTCCAGATCCAGACAAATGTGTCGACTGTCTCTGGTTCTTCCACATATGAAGGTATTGATGACATTGTCTGAGGTTTCGTCACTGATCTTGATAATCTGAGCAGCACTCAAGATAGTCACATCGTCCACTTGGATTTGTGTGGCGAATGTAGGTGCCCCTCGACAAAGAGAATATTTTCCTGATGTAACCTTTGATTAATTCAATTCGAAACAACATGAAACTGAAACTCACCAGTGATATAATTATTGATTTGTTTGGAAGGCACATAGTCCTTGCTAACACCCACGGGAAGAATGTGCTCCATGAGCTTGACAGGAGGATCCAGATAAAACATCTGCCAGAACGAGCTTTGAAGACGATATCCATAATCACGAAATGAAGTCCAGAGCCCAGGACGGTAGTAGGGCTCCTCCACAATCTCATATGGATTTCGATCCTGATTAAGACTCTCCAAAATTGGTGCCCCTTCATAATCATCGAACTTCCTATCGAATTTTCTCCACCTTTGACCATCATATGCTGAGAGTTCAATAGCAGGAGTAGGTCGTGGAAAGCGAAACATTGATCCTATTGTCCAGTCCTTGACATGTTTCTGTTCCTGAACGCTCTGAAAGGTGTCATCATCGTCCATGGCTGGTTCAGCTCTTCCATGCACAACATGGGGGAGCAGAAGATCTCTGGCTCTAGCCTTATCCACATAAGGATATCTTCTAAGCAAGTGCTTCAGGCGCTGAGACTTGGCATCCATGGTGGGAAGAGTGGATTCCTGAGCTTGTTCTTCATCGACAACATGTGGAACATCGTCAGAGTCAGAAAGTGGAGCACTCTTGCGGGCAGACGATATGCCAGTATTTCCTCTTTGTACATGGCATACACGGCAGTTGGCTGCAACCACATTTAATTCTCGTATGATCGAGGCATGCTGTTCTCCAGAGGTTTCTTGCTGAACTTTGGCAATCATTTCCTCGGTAACAAAGGCTGTGTCATCCCACCTCCTCCATACATCATCAAGTGGAAAGTTCGTGGAAGATAAATAGCGATAGTTCTCCCAACTTCCTCGGCAGGCCTCCTTAACCATCGCAAGCATGCGGAGCCTAAGTCGATGACCACAAGGAATAGGAGGAATATGAAGTATGCCCTCTGTATCATAGATCCCGGTGTTCATGAGTGACTCCAAGACATGACATGCGATGGGTCCACAGTCATAACCGTTCTGTATCCAGTTACGCACTTGTACATCAACCTGGTCGGGCGCTATAGCATCAAAGTTGTGGAGAGCAGCAATGCGAGCCCAGTAAAAGGGACCATTCCATCGATTCCAGTCATCCAGATGAGCATCGAAATAAGGGCAGGGCAAGTCTGGAACGCTTCCAGAAATACGTCTTCCTAGAACAAATGCAATATTTCTTTCATAGTCGAAAACGACAACAAAAAAGTGATCAGAAGACAAGACCACAAAGGAAATGGGGATTGAGGGATCTGCTGGTAACGAATGAAAGAGGTGCTGTTGCTGGAACATTGTTATCTCCTCGAGATTAGGCAAAGAATGGACACCTGATGCAACGGAGGGCATTGCAGAGAAGAAATTGACATAACGAACATGTGTCCTTCCAGAGACAGAATACCAAAGTGAGAGAAGGTGAAGGTTGAGGATGCTAGCGTCGATCCAGGTCTGATATTTAAGGGTATGGAGATTCTGGTATGCGATGGCCCACACAGTAGGTCTAGCCATAGAACACACTAACCAATGGTGAGGAAATGATGTCAAGTAGATGATACTAATGTGACCTACTAATGATATGATGCACTAAAGGTACATCTCCATCCTCTCCAGATCTTGAGGAGGAGGATTGCGGTGATGGTGGAATCATATGAGATAGGGTATCTACATAGGACATCTCAGTGTCACCCTGTTCAATGGTCGACCGGTTTCCAGATGGTGTTGGTGTACTATTGTTGAGGTCTATGTGTTCCATCATATCTTGGCATTTGGCAAACACCAAATCAAGCCTTTCATCGTCAAAGTCCTCGCTAGAAGAGATATTAGGGGTATTACTTTGAGCTCTGGAAGTCTGGCGATGATACACCATTTCTTGACATCTTTTATAGATCATACCGAGTTGCCTGTCGTCAAAGAATGAGGAATCACTACTACTGGTAGTTTCGTTCTGAGAGACAAGCGTGGTCATTAATAGATTGTAGGATGAAGACAGAGAAGAAGAGGAATGAGAACGAGAACCCTCTGTGGAGAATCCATTGGTTCTAGCTTCAATCTTTGAACGAGATCTGGTGAGGGGTGCCATGATAGTTGTGATGAAAGAATGTCCCGTTGTCGGGGAAAAAATTAATGTAATAAGGTCATTTCATAACGGATCCTGAACGCTAGAGGCTAACATGACTATTAATCAATTAATCAAGTCACTCGGTAAATCACTAAGCGATGAGGTAATTGGATCATTTCACGAGCATCTCAAGCGTCCCAACATTTTTTTCCCTTCAACCCACACTGCCCCGACCTTTTAGACCATTCATGAAACCATCTCAGAAAAAATTCAATGGCTTTCTTAGCAGCAGAGTACTAAAAGGTAAACATCATCTACCTGCCTCTGTGAGATGAAGATGAAATAATGCCGCACACCCATCAAGTAACCAACCTCTTGAATGCAAACAACGACATACTGGATGGAAAGGCAGAGATTCCAGATAGTATGACACACATATTTCAAAGAGATGAAAAGTAAGTGAACGTGACAATGTTCGAATAGATATAATAAGCTAAAATAACTAGCATTGTTATTCAGGGCGAAGACAACAGTATGTGGTACGGACAGATACAGGACATCAGAGTACAGAAACTCAGCAAGACATATGTATGGCTCAGTGTTGTTTACATATGACACGAAGCTATTCGTTTATTGTTCAACACGACAGAAAGCATGGGTGAACATCAGGTGGTACTATCGAAATATAGACATGTCCGAAATTAAAGAGTGAGTCTCTTCATGGTCGATGATCGTTGCTCAGATGAAATGCAATACAGCATTGGGAAATACGAGCTGGTGTTGTCCGACCATATGGACATTATAGCTTCCGAGGAAATCATGTGTAATTTTCCGATATGTCATATTGTTATATGATAGCTAATCACAGAAGCTAGCCCCAGTAGATATCAATATGTTTTCTGAGAAAGACGTTGGCGGACCATTCATAGGTCCTGATGACTTGTACATGCGATGGTCAATGAAGGTCGGTGGGGGAAAGCATGAAATAGAGGTTTGTTTTATTCGAGTGTTTCTGTTTTAAAATCATCTTCCATGTTCTTTTAGAACTCGAACGCTTGCCTGACATGCAAGAAGGCATACAATCCAGACCGAGATGAACAGCGATACTGTCATGGATGTCAAAACTGGTTCCATTGCAATTGTTTACAAAACCTTCCAAAGGGAACCAACCATATGCAAGCACTGATCGACGGAGTCTGCAAGGAAAAGAAACTGTCGTTAGAAAAGGATATCATCCATGTTCTTTGCATGCCTGTTTGTAGAGGGAAGCAGCATGGCGTGGTAGGAAACGGACTACTGACAGAAGCCGTCTGGAAAGCTTTCCAAGATCTATGCAAGGATGGAAAGACAGAGATCGGGTCCGATTGGAAAACTCGTATTCCTACTCTTGGCGCTTTGAAACAAGCAAAAAGGGAAACCATATATTACGCATGCCCTTTCTGTGCTCGGGAAAATCACAAATGGTGTATGTAGTATTTACAGATTGACAAAATGTCAATTCTTTTCTGTTAGTCCACAACTCTTCGCGAGAATGACGAAACCCTTTTTGACCTTTTTCTCGACCTTGTGTTCTATTTTCTGAAGGTAAAGACCCAGCTGAGTGGTGTCCTGTACAAATTTTTTCTTCAAATGTTGTGAATTAGAAAGGTAATTGGATGAAACGGAGTAACATACATATGTACCCTTGTCACCCTTGATGCGCAGTACAGCCATAGATACACCCTGCTTATTCTCCTTGTGGGCATTCTGTAAATGCGTAAAGAACTCTACAAACTTCTAATCAAGTGCGAGAAAGCAAAGTTGTCAAGAGAGAGACAAGAGACAAGAAGGACCCCTACCCTTTCGTGCAAACTTTGATCATCATTCTTGACGAGTTCTGCCAATGATCGCGTTAGGCTTGAAAGATCTTTGAAAATATCGGAGTCTTTCTTTCCGTCTTGCTGGTCATGTGACAACGAGCCCTGCGGCGTGCTAGGGGTACTTCTGACTCTTCCGGAAGGCCCAGCTGCAGATGAATCTTGCGATGCATCCAGTTGTGAGATAGCTGGCGGTAGGACCCCATGTGGTGTGATGGTCACCATGACCATGTCATAGGGATGCTCAGTGGTCGGCGCCTGCCCTTTCACGACACTAGTGTGAACAGAAGAAAGAAGTCCTTTTTCTTTCCCTTTCGCCTTTTGCTTCTTTGTGCTCCCAACTGGACGTCCTCTACCACGCCGGACCTTGACAATTTCAGGATCAGCAGAACCCTGTTCAGTAGGTACCTGCTTAGTAGGTCTTCCTCGACGACGCTTTACTTGATCCACGATGTCAGACACATGTGTTTCAGGATCAGGAATATGTCCCGTCTCTGAGTAGTGTTCGACACCACCCACATGAGGAGGATCTGCATGATCACATGTCAAATCTTGGGAATAGTTCTTGCCATCCATCTCCCTATCCCTGACAATGAGTTCGTGTGAGTCTGTATTGCCGATATCGAACGTCCCCAGCATTGATCCAAGCATCTCCACATCCTCCGAGTTGGAAGAAAAGTCCGGTACAACTTCTTGATCATGCACGTGCATTTCCTCTTGCGCCGTTTGGCTATCTATGTCATAGACACGGAAACAACATCTTATAATTCTGGTACATCCACGATTATCGTTATCTACTCACTGGACTCTCCTAACGCCAACGAAGAATCAAACCCGATAAGCTCCTGTGCTCCTCGAGTCGCAGGGGTCACGGATCTCTTTTTAGCTGGTACCCCAACGCTCTCTTCTTCCTCTTCGATCTCCTCGCGTGCGCGTTTTAGGTTGAGCGCCAACTGATTTCCAGGGGGCGGAGAATGCCTGAGCTCTGTTGCCACAGAATTAAGTATCTGCAAACATAAAGAGAATATAGTATACACACCGAATGAATCGTCGTCCGCAGGCCCAAACCCCAGTGAAGGATCAAACCAAACGGGCTCCTGTGATCCTCGAATTTCAGGGGTCACCGATCGCTTTTCAGCTGGTACTCCAACACCCCCTTCCTCCACGTCCGTTTCCCCGTGTGTGCGTCTTAGGCTGAGCGCCAACTGATTTCCAGGGGGTGGAGAAAGCCTGAACTCTGTTGCCACAGAATTAAGTATCTGCAAACATAAAGAGAATATAGTATACACACCGAATGAATCGTCGTCCGCAGGCCCAAACCCCAGTGAAGGATCAAACCCGACGGGCTCCTGAGATCCTCGAATTTCAGGGGTCACTGATCGCTTTTCAGCTGGTACTCCAACACCCCCTTCCTCCACGTCCGTCTCCCTACGTGAGCGTCTTAGGCTGAGCGCCAACTGATTTCCAGGGGGTGGAGAAGACATCGCCTCTGTCGACGCATCATTAAGTATATCCAAACATAGAGAGAATATGGTATACTCACCGGATCGCGGTGTTTTGGGGACGGACGGTACACCAGTCGACTGTTGTTCTAATATCGCTAGTATTAGATAGAATGGTTTAAATAAGTATATTGTACACATACCTTGCTCGACGTCAGCCGAACCTTCGGCGTCCTGACTCGACCTGGCGTCCGTGTTGTCGTCGTCTCTTTCCTCGTCGCTATCGGTTTTTTCCTCGTCACTGTCATCGTTCTCCTTGTTGTTAGCATCCTCGTTGTCACTATCATCTTTGTCATTGTCGGAATTCGTAGTTCTTGACTTCCTTTCCTGTGTCATGATATCTAACATTGTCGCAACTACAAATGTCTTGTGAGGCATAAGACATCCATGAATAAAAACACTTACTCCATTGATGATCGAGCTTGGAGTTGAAGTGTTGTGCCGCCAACTTCCAGAGGTTCTTTAGGTCTTTTTGAGGGATTTTCTTCGTGTCGTAGGAGTATGACGACCCTTCCAGGTCTTCTGGTATCTTTTTTGTTGCGTACTCCGTCCATCCTGCAATAGGGAAGGGCCAGGTAAGCGAAGATAGTCGACCAAATACATCAAGCAGACTTACTAATGTCACGTACATCCAATCGCTCAATGTTGATGTGGTATTTCTCCCTGAACTCCTTGACAGAAGTGGGGTCATGTCGACCATGCAGCAAGATCTCCGTGATCATGAATTCTTCAAAGTTCTTGCAACGGTAGTGTTCGACATGGACCTCGTCTAGCCCAGAAACGGGACGAATGAGGGCCTCGACGACGTTGTCAAGATGGACCAGAAGCTTTTGAAGCCGTGGACAAAAAGAGGTGTAGATCCTCGCAGAATTCTTGTGGTATTGTTTGTATAACTTGATTAGTAGACCGATACGCCAAAGGCACTTTACCAGCATGCTGTGGTAATGCATTGGGAGGAAGCCGCGAGACTCGATTACACCGTCGTGGGTATTAGTCTGCTTGACTTCGAAGACGAGCTCATCGATAGGATGGATGGTGTACACGACCTGGAATATGTAATCGAGATGCTGCTGGGTGGGTGCAACACGTTGCCAGTAGTAATCAGACATAGTAGTAGTATGGGAAAACAAAAAGTCGACAGTTGTTGGATGTCTACTGGCGGGGGATTGTGGACGATGGTAGTTAGGATCAAAGTTGCGTGCTCCTGTCCACCACACACCACAAGACCAAATGTGACTAAACACACTGCCATCCACACCGCCACCAACTATTGACTCCGCAAACACGGATACATGGCTATAAACAGCATCAGATGAACACTGGTAGTAACACAAACGACACGAACTAGACGAACCAGCACACGAACTAGACGAACTAACACACGAACTAGACGAACTAGCACACGAACTAGACGAACTTACAAATATGGGGCTGGATCATGTCACAACTGTCACACGAACAACGCATTGGCATTCTAACTACCGACACAAAAGCATACGTGAACTGACTTCATTCGGACTCGAACGACGGATCGAAAGCGATAGGACCCTCCTTTTGTGGACTTGCAGGAGCTGCGGATCTTTTATTCGATGTGTTACCAAGATCCTCGTCCTGCTCTTCACTTTCCATGCGCCTGCGTTTGACCTTGAGCCTCGACTGATTGCCAGGATCGGTGAAGCCCCGTGATCCTGGAGACATCACATTGATACCTAGCTATTATACAACAATAAAAAAAAACACATACCAGAGGCTACAGACGACGCCGCACACGATTGTACTTCTGATGACCAGAATTAAGTGGAGTGACTCAAATAGGTGTATTGTTTACGTACCCTGCCCTTCCTGTCCCATATCCCCACACATATTTATCAACTCGTCGGCGACTACACATGTCGTGTGAGTCATAAGCCATAGCTAAATCAAAAAATGCTTACTCCGATCATGGTTGACACGTTCAGTGAAATATTTTGACACCGTTTTCCAGTGCTTAGTCAGGTCCTTGTTTGCGACATTCTTTGTGTTGTACATGAACTCGGACCCTTCCAAAACTGATGGGAGGCACTCTTTCTGATACACATCCCAGTCTACAGTAGGAAGCAGCTAGATAAAGGATGACAGTGAACAAAATACATCACACAAACTTACCAACGTCCTCCAGATTCATTCGCTCAATGTTGATTCTGTGTCGCTCCCTAAACGCGTTGACAGCAGAGGGATCATGTCGACCGTGCAGAATAACCTCCGTGATGATGAACTCTTCAAAGTTCTTGGAGTGGTAATTTTCTATATTGTTCACAGAGATTGTAGCCGCAGGACGAATGAGGGCCTCGATGACGTTGTCAAGATGGACGAGGATTCTTGCGAGCTGTGGAGCGAAAGATGTGTAAATTCGAGAAGTTCTTTTGCGGCATTGTTTATGCAACTTGATCAACAAGGCGATACGCCAGAGGAACGTGATGACGAAATCGTAGTAACGCATGGGGAGGAATGTACGATGGTCTTTTCCACCATCGTTGTGATTGTTCTCCTTGACTTCGAAAATGAGGTCATTAACGGGGTGGACGGTGTACTCGACCTGGTATATGTAATCGAGATGCAGCTCCGTGGGTGCAGCGCGTTGCCAGTAGTAATCAGACATAGTATTATGGGAAAAAAGTAGACGGATGTTGGATGTTGGCTGGCGGGGGGGTTGTGGATGGTGGTGGTTAAGATCAATGTTGTGTGTTCCCACGCCCGCACACGATACAAGTCAAAACAGACCAAAGCACACTGCCACACAAACTAAACAACCGATCTCCAAAACCTAAGAAATAGCACAAGATATATTCATATGACAAAACGATACAGCGGATGATGAACACGATTGATATACTATACTTCTTGAGAGAGGTCGCGGCTGGGGTCATGTGACAGCATCTTCACTTTCGTCTCTTTCCTCTTCCTCTTCCTCTCCTTCTTCCTCTCCTTCTCTTTCCGCTTCTCCGAATCCTTGTTGTGACCACCGACCTCTTGTACCTCCTGCTCCTGCTCCACATCCACATCCATTTCCACATCCGCTCCTGTTTCTCCCTCATCAGGGCTGTCATCATCGCTCTCTGGCACGTCGAGGTGCTCCTTGAACGTATAGCCAACTATGGTCACGTCAGCCTTCATTCACAAAGACACAAGGTTAGATTCCACATACATTCAAAGTCGCGATAGAAAGGTGGATTGTAGGTGGCCTTGATGAATGGATACAGGACCTTCGCGGTTTTGAATGTCTCGAATTCGGGTTCGAGGACGAATTGCATTCTTTTGCCAGAGAAGATAGGGCCCTGCTTATCCATGTAATCATCCCAAAATTCTACATTCAAATGAAAAAAAGAAAATGTGTATCGTAAGGACCACGTACTGAGGTTTTCGAGATTGATATCCTCGAGGGGTTCGTCGTTATTACGGTGGTATTCGCGCACATAATAGGGCTCGTGACGAGATATGTGATATTCAATCACCAAATAACTTTCGAAAGTCTTGCTACGACAGTTGCTGTTCTCGTCGATAATGTCTGGGAGTTCCCTAGTGAATTTCTTGAAGATATCGTCCATAAACCAGAGCATCATCTTGAGGTTTTTCGCTCGACCGTGCGAAAAACGGAGTTCCTCCTGGAAACGGAGAACGAGGCGTATGCAGGCTTCACGCCATATGAAACGTTGGAGGTGCTCGAGGTAGTGAGTAGGGATCGTTATTGCCCATTCATCACCAACGTATGCTTCCGAGAGTGAAGACCCATCTTCCTTCTTGATGGAGCGACGAATGCGAAAGAGAGCTTTCATCCTTTCGTCATCTGGGACGCTTTGGGGGTAGAGGTTCGTTGCCATTCTGCGACGCGATATGGTGGGAGTGTTGTGGCAAAGATGGGGCCAAGGGCTTTTTTGTATTTGTATTGGTTTGTGGACGAAACAGATTATGTAATAATGACCGTGTGGACTCTGATGTTTGAATTGTTCGGTGCGGAGTGAATTCAAACGTACACAAAGCCCACAACCCTTCCCTCACCTGTCATCGTAGCTGAAACTGTAGACAAAGATGCCACGAAGAAACGAACAAGGCACTAGTAGACGCGTTCCGATGGTAGGATACGAGGTTTGCATTCACACGTGCGGTTGTAGAATTTCGAGGAGGCTTCAAGATACACGTGACTCACCATTGTGGCTACGTGAGGGAGGCTCATGTGCGCGCCATGCCATCTCGCGTAAAGCACATACCGCGTGCGATGATGCCTGTCCTGGGTTTATGCTCAACAAGGCTACTCAAAGATCGCAGAGAACACGAACCCCGACAAAACAGGAGATACTACAATATCTCACTGCGACAGATGCCACCGCAGAGCTAAGGCGTCTTGGATTAGACTCTCAGTGCGTACCACATGTTTACCATTCTATGATATTTATCACGGAACCAATTTTGATAACAGGTCTGATGACGAGGGCATGGATGTTGATGTTGAGTACCACGAGGGCGATGAAAGCGAGGGCGAAAAACAACAGGAGACGGACGCCGAAGAAGATATGGACATCGATGCAAACTCAGACCTGTTCGAGAGAGAAGATGCGACACATCATAAAGATGATGATACTCTTCAAATACCCTCCATACCATACACGGCAAATCGCTCGGCAACAAGCTCAACCTCTTCGTTCGGACTCCCCCAAGTGTGGCGCTTCACGCCAGAGCTTCCACGAACAGGAGCATCATCAAGAAGTGGTTCCATTCCAAACCAGGACGCATGGTATCCTGTCCAGCCTTCCGAAGAGAAGAAATTCAGCATACTCTATGTTCCAGATCCTAGCCGCGAGATGAAGCTCAAGGATGCAGAGATTAACCTTGGATGGGCACTGAGAGATGTGACCGATGCGCAATACGAGTCCATCAAAGACCTAAAAGGTATGGTCTACAAGAAAAGAGATATGAGGGACGGTGTGAAAGTATTGGTTACAGAATGGGTAAGTTATCGTTTGATAGCTTCGAAGAATATGAATTGATACATTTTTACAGCTGTGGGTTATTCTACAAATGGGCACCTATAAGGCCGGGACTGCCTTCGATGTGCAGTTCATGACCTGGGAGAACTTCAAGAATATCATCCTCGAACCCGCCCAGAACGCAGAGGGTTGGAACAACCTGTCGTCTACGGACTGCATACTGGGAGGCATTGATTATGCCATAGATCACACGTACGTTCTCTTCCATTTCACCTTCAAAGTTAAACAGTTCCACAGATCCGAGGGGAACCGATACGCCCTTACGGAAGATAATATTGCGGTGTTTGAGGCAAACATGAAGCAGATGTCATTAAATACGTTCGTCTGGCCACCTATAAGAGGAACACGCGAGTCCTCCGGGAAGTGGTCCACGATTCACAATCTCAAGACGATAGCAATGTTGAACGGGTCTTATTCTCCACACACCATTCGTCTGAAGCCCAATGATCCTATACCAGATAATTACGTGCTGAAGCGTAGCCATAGTGAGTGTGGAGCGCATATCGTGCTACCCACAGACGCGAAATCCCGTCGCACATGGAGATACCTGAATGCAAATACACTCAGGGGTGAATTCTGGATGGCACAGGAGTACGTCCCCAGCCTGGATCAAATTGGGGAATGGAGGGTGTTCCTTGTAGGAGGGAACATAATATCCATGATGCACACTTACAGAACGTCTGACAAAGGTTGGAAGGGTATCGCTGCAGAGACGTTCCTCAGTTTGGAGGAGATACGGTACGTTCCACGCACGCGCGCACAAGACATATCTAATTCGATGCATCAGCGAACTTGTGGCAGAGGAGTCACGAAAGCCAATCAATCTGGCAGGGTTCCGCAGAACGCTAATCAACCCAGAATCGGGCGTGGCCCCAATACGGAGCCTAGCAGTCGCCGAGTTCACCAACTTCGTTAAGAAAGTCTGGAGGGAGCTCGTACTTCGCGAAACCAGGGGTGCAAGTGGAAAGCCGTCAATAACCCTCTTTTGTAGGATGGACATTGGGATACGCATTGATCCTCATGGCGTGGAACCCCCGATGTACTTCGTGAATGAGGTTGAACGATCCCTCAATACGAGCCTCTGGTTGCGGTTCCAAGACAAGACAATGGGAACTCTAGCGGACACGTTTGCTATGGTGTTCCAACAGTGGTTAAAGGACAGTCTCAATCCGTACATACTTTAGCATAACCATTCATTCTAGCTAACACTCTCATGCGAAATGTATACCAAACCTCGTGTAGTTTGTCTAGTTTGTCAACTTGTTCGTGTAGTTCGTCTACTTGTTCGTGTAGTTCGTCTACCTGTTCGTGTAGTTCGTCTACTTGTCCGTGTAGGTCGCCTAATTCTACTTGTTTGCATATATAGTTCGTCAACTCGTTCGTGGTACTAGCATCATCTGTATAGGACGTTATTAGCTCCAACCCGCCCCGTATTCATGCTCCGGCCATTCGCAAGCATGCCCTTATTTGGGAATCACAATTGGTCTGCTAACAATGGCAAACACGCATCAACAATTCCCGTAGAGGTCAAAAACACGGGTTGCGCGCCACAACCTGTCTTAAACCACGATCAAGACATCTTCATACCTCACCCTCGAGAGCGTATCATCACACCACAAATACCTTATTCAACATGACTGGTGTAATCGAGCGTCGACTGAAAATCACACCACCACACCCGATCTTTCCTGTTACTCTGTCTGTAATCATCGATGCTATGGCACAAGATCCAGACCCGGCCAAGATTCCGTTGGTTGGACCCTGCCTCTACGTAGGGAAAGAAGGTATTTGGATCGTCGAAGCAGGCAACTGGACACGTTGGGAGCCCGAAAACCCCAAGTTGCTCGACGTCTTTGGCGATCAGCTATACGCCGCGCCATGTGCCAAGCAAGGCATCACATTCGTGACAAGTGTCAAAGAACATGGAAGCTGTCTCTCTGTGACACGAAAGGCCCTTGGATTAACGGTGTCGGATGATCTGGCGGGGAGCCTTCACAAGCTTCTGAAGTCAACACTTCTAGAGACAAATACGGTGAGTATCGTTGTAGCTTTCATGGCCCTCGCTAACCACCTTACGTATGTCCATAGGCCACTCCAGCCGTTCGTGTCAAGGCTGAACCCAATATAAGCCAGCCATCAACATCGGTGAGTTTATTGGACATTACGTTTGTTGTGAGACACTGACTCGTTACAGACATCTCTGCCTCCTACTCGTATCAAGAATGCTGTGAAGAAGGAGGAAATGGCCACTATACCTCAGCGCAAGAAGAAGGAGAGCGCCTCCACAAAGAAGCGAAAGGGGAATGTCGAAGTGGAGCGCAACCAGGGTTCTACATCCCGGGTGCGTATGCTGATTCTACATCCAGTTGTATTTATATGTCTCCTTATTCAGATCGACAAGGGAAAACGCAAGGCAAGCCCAGAAGCTATGCTGGTTCCCAAAAAGGTTGAAGGAGCGGCCTTGGAGGTCGTGCAAAGTAGCTCACGGGAGGCTAAGCGCAGAAAGAGTGAGTCATCAATTCATCCACATATCCAACCGTCTCAAAAAAGGGATATAGCCACGCCCATCATGCACCCTCTGCTGATGGGTATTACGTGCCCATCAGACACCCCTACGGTCGAATGGCCAAACCTTGGCGTTATTACGCATATCCCATGGTTCAGCGATATGGTAAGTACTACATCAGAAGCTGCAATCCATTTATGTCTAATCGAACCAATAATAGGACCGTAAGACCGTGGAGATCATGGCCAAGTCCCTTCGTGCACAAGATCGTATGTACGAAGGAGATCGTCCCATGGTGGTAGAAATCGAATACAATGAAAATAAGCAGTACCACCTCGGGATTCAGATCGAAGCCGCGCTTGCACAGGGTTCGGCGGTACTCGTACGAGGATGGCAGCCCACGTCCGTCGAGTTCAACCTGATGGACATCCGCAACTACCGTCCAACTACGATGCAAACGGTGATTGTTCAAGGTATGGCAAGAGACGCCTTTAACAATCAAACTCAACTGATCGCGTCTTCAGATGCCGTCAAGCGCGCCGCAGAACAGAAAAAGGCCGCCCTCAACCCCGAGGAAGAAACAAAAGAACCAGACATTTTTCGCAAACTATCTTTGCAAGATTTCATTGGTTTGGCTGATATCCCAGACGAATGCATGAATCTTCTCGATCTGCCAAACTATCAGCCGGATGTACCGATGTTTCTCAGGCACGTCCCTCACTTTATATGCAGGTATATTCAGCTAACCCATTGTTCAGAGGGGTGTCGGACAACGTGAATGCGAGATCCGTGATCATGAACGATCGACATCTTGACAAAAGGGGAAAGAACATGGGCAAGGACTTCTACGGTGTTCAGTTCATCACCGGAGATACAGAGAGAGTTCGAGGATGGGATCTCTTGACCCACGGCGGGTTCCTCACCTATCCGCACCATGATGCATCCGGATTTGCGACCTACGTGACGGTCCGATCAGGGACGAAGATTTGGGCATATCTCGATACCCCGACCGGGAACGCAGATGGCTCTACCAAGCTATTCAAAGGGTGGGATGGGATATATCAAGACACCTCGGTGCTGGGATCCCCCGAGGCTGCCTTGGGTGCCCTCGTTCTTTCTAGGGGAGATACATTGTATGCGCTTCGGTTCTACAGTGGGTGCACACGCTGACACACAGGAACCCTACAGGATCCAGCCCCCGGGTTCCAATCACATGGTATATTCACCACAGGATGGGGTGACGTCTGGGGGACACTTCCTGTGTTATAATTCGATGCACCTCACCGAGCTTGCGCTCCGCTACGACTCCTCGACGATGCCGGACACCGAGTACGAGCGTGGAACAATATCCACCAACGCCAACCATCCTTCGTTACATAGGTACGTAACATGGATGGTCTTGGGGTTACCTTACTTCGCGAAAGACTTGGGAAGTGAGTCCTACCTACAATAACGCGTCGTGGCCACAAACTAATATCATAACCAGGGCCGTTATACCGGCGACCATTGCTTGCCCTAATATCACTGTTCGAGAAGAAGGCCGAGTACATCGGTCTGGAGGAGCACAACGTCACAGCAGAGATGAGGGAAGGTGACTATTTCATGAAGGAAATACTCAATGAAAGGGCGAAGGCGAAGGAGATAATAGAACTTGCGAAGAAAGAGCTGAAGGTGACAGACGTCAAGGTAGAACTCGAGAAAGGAAAGTGGTGGGATAAAGGCCCGGCGATGTATCTACAAGATGTAGCGGCGAAATTTACCGCAAGGTTTTGAGTGTAGAGCTAGTACACCCTAACGTACATGAACTACACGAACAATGTGACTAGGACACGAGCCAGCGTACACAGAATGTAGCTACACGTTACGACGAAGTACACCAAGAAGGAGTTACCGAAGGAGGAAGCAAACGAACAACATTTACAGTGTCTTTGCAAGTAACACATTGCCCTACATGAACGGTAGAACGACACGAACGACACGAACGACACGAACAAGGTGCACGAACGACACGAACGGGGTACACGAACAACACGCATGGCATCTTTTCTACTAATACATTACCCCAGGTGAACGGTAAAACGACTACGAACAACACGAAGTACACATAGCTAGGACGGATGACGCAAGACACGAGCTAATACAGATCAACATGGTAAACCAACGTGCTCGAACTACATACCCGCACACTACCACGATTATGTTGCCATAAATGGGTTAATGCACCACAACGCACCCTAGGTAATAAAGGCGGTGTACATTCTCCCACACTCTTCCTTCGCCCGCAGCATCACCCTCACTATACCTCCTCGAAACATGTCGAACGCAATGCCAACCCATCTCGCCATCACCACAACGTTGAGCGTCGACGATGTTACAACAACCGAGCCAATGGTGGAGCCAAAGAACGTTCGGAGCTTACCAACGTACGATTCCGTGAGCGGTAATTACGATTTGGCTATCATTAGACAAGTAGTTGACCTCCACTGTCTCAGTCCTCTTCGGCAGATCGCACCGGCAACCTCAAGGTTTACAGTACGGACCGCTATGGGAGTTTCACATTGGCGACATGTGAGTTCATTTGTTTGGTTGACATGGTTTGTATGCTGAATCGTGAGCTCTGAACCGCAGAGTCAAGGTGAACAACGAAGAGATGTTGGAGGAGGTCATAGACAACCGCGAGGCGTTTCCAATGGAACACTGGTTCGGAACTATCAAACGCATTCACGTGGAGGACTCTGGGAGTGTGTCGAACCATGTGAGTACTCGACGCTACGACGTGTTTCTCATTGTAACAGTATGTTCTAGGTAAAGATTTGGCTGTACTTGCGGTATCTCAATCGTGCCAAGGACGTGCAGGAGAAACTCCCAAAGTAAGTGATGGGTAGACACGTGGGGTAGTTCGTAACTGATCACGGGAACGATAGTGTGGCGGGAAGGATGAGGAAATACGAGCTCGCCGAGAGCGACGAGAAAGGGTATGTATACTACACGAGCACGGCAGGTAAGCACCTGAAGATGTTTAACATTCATACAAAGCTCATGTGGATCGACGTGGGGTAGGTAGCATCGAGGCGTTACATATTGACGAGCGTAGGTCGGAGAACCCGACAGTGGAAGGAAGATACTTCATCCGCTGGCGTATCTACAGCAAGACGGTACGGGGGAGGGTGAGCTGGAAAGTGCAGGTAGGTTAAATTTATAAGACAGAAGGACGCAACTGAGACATTGGGCTAGGGAATGAGCAAATGCAAGTGCGCCGGATGCCCCGACAGGGAGTACGACCACAACTACGAACAACGGTTTTGCGAACGCTGTGAGAGGTGGATGGACTTGGAGTGCCTGGAACGGGTGGCGGAAGGGAAGGAAGAAGAAGAGATCGCGGCTAAATATAAGAAAGTAACGGACGACGAGGATCTAGTGTGGTGCCTGACACGACCGACGGCTCGAGGTGGTAGACACGCGATGTTCGGGAATGGAAACGAGATGGCGAAGGTGCGTGAGGTTTTTGGGAAGGTAAGAAGAGGAGAAAACGTGGAGAACTGGGACGAGTTGATTGACATGAGGGAGTTGTGGCCCGACATGGAAGAGGAGGTAGTCTACTTCTGTTGCCCGCTTTGCAAGCGTGGGTGTGTTTAAGTTGATTCCGTATTCGGTATTGTAGATAGTTGGTTGTATGTGGATAAAGGTATGGGATTTGAGTGAGTTGGGAAAGAAGCAGAGGAGGTAGTACAGGAATAATAGATACACGAACGACATCACGAACGACACGAACGACACGAACGATAACACGATGAGTGAGTTGGGAAAGAAGCAGAGGAGGTAGTACAGGAATAATAGATACACGAACGACATCACGAACGACACGAACGACATCACGAACGACACGAACGACACGAACGATAACACGAATGACATGAATGAAGTACTAGTTGGATGGGTGGATATTTCGGACCCGGGAGATGTCAAATTTGTTGGACGAAGACCGTTGTCCATTAGGACGAAATACGAGCAAGCGGAGACTAGACTGGTGACCAACCGTCCAAAAGAGGCCAGCACAAGGCAAGGCGTCGATAGATGGACTGGTAAATGTGGGTTTAAATTAGCAGGGCGAGCGGGGTCCCAGAGTCACCTGACCTTGAGCCAATGAAATAAAGAGTATTTTCGCCATCGAAATTGAGAAAACCTAAAGAAAAACGTAAACCTAAAAAAAAGAAAAGATATGATTAAGCTAATGATCAAGTTCCTGTGGGACATCGCTCAATGGATATTATCGTTGACAACATTCGAAAGGCTGCACCGGACTTTCTCAGCCAGACAGGGGATAACTTGGACCATGATCGACTGGCAAGATCATATCTGGCCAGCTTGTCCGACAATGAAGCCTAGAACCTTCACCTGTTCGGCATGGGCTGCGCGGCCTGATCTGTTGATCTTTGTGTGACTAGTTCGACTTGGGGTTTGTACTTGGGTGCAAAGGCGAAGTCGTCAGAGTGGACCAAAGAAAATGTGGAAGGAGTAGGTGTGGAGGACGAAGGAGTCGAGATCAAGGAGGCTGCGGGTGAGGAAGGGTGTGGTCAACGATCATTGATCTTACGATAGGTCAAAAGATCTGGGATACGACCTAACCGGCAGTTTCCGATGCCGGAGTCCGACGCCGGAAACCGGGTGATTTGAAGCGAGGGCAATCGCGGTCACCCCTTAACCCTCAACCACATCGTTCGGCGGGGTTTTGCCAGTATGTCATTGATTGATTCTATTAGTGAGTCCGAGTGGTTTTCTGTTATGGGGGTGCGCTGCTGACTGAGTATAGCCCTAATGTTTGTAATTCTTGCCGACTCTGTGCACTCCTGCAGGCGGCCAAGTAAGTTTTTACTTACTACCCCAACTGTTTTGTGGTGTGACGTTGTGTGTCAGGTGTGATGTTCATTAATGAGAGGGCTGCCCTGTACCCTAACTCGAGCGCCAATGAGCCGAACGGCTGACCACCACGACACCAGCGGCATTAAAGAGCGCAATGGCTTGTTGAATGCACCAGACGATAGGACGACTCTGGTCTGATGGGGACAACACGTTGAGGATGGGGGGACCTCACTCTCGGCTGCCTTGGGATATCACTGCTGTGATTGACTGGTATGTTGCCCCCTTAGCCTCATTTTCTACCTTGCTGTCTCAGTTGCTCACCCTGCTTGCTCTCTTGAGTTACCTTTTTCACTGCATGTTGCACACTTGCTGACTGTTCACTGCACGAGGAGGAGGAGGATGTGTGTGACTGCGATGGCCCACAAGTCCTTGCCCTGTTGCGGTCACCCTGCAGGAGGTGATGACACATGTGATCAGTGGGATGTGTGGGGAATTGCACGGACACCACTAGGGACACAATGGGGACGACGACAGGTTGTAAGAACACCTTGCGTTCTCCAACACCTGGGACACCTTTGGAACAATGACAATGATGTGGGTGTTGAGGATGTTGCTGGCCACTACGTGTAACCTCTCTTGAAGGATTGAGGAGGGCAACGGGCTGTTTGAAGTATGACCTGATGGGATGAGGAGGAGGAGCTAACACCTGGGACTGAAGAGGATGGATGAGGAGGGCAATGGCTTGGTTGATGTGGCACTTGCATGCTGTCAGGCTTGAGTCTTGCCGCATTGCATCATGTGAGCCTCTTGTTGGTGTTCAAGTTGTGCCCTCCTTGTGATGACTGCTTCTGCTTGCAATGATGATGACCCTGGCACCTCCATGGCCACCCCAGCTGTTGGGACAATGATGATGATGAGGCGATGTCATTGATGGTGTAGTGCTATCAACGACAGGTTGAGGATGATGACACCACCTCCATGCCCTTCCCAATGTTTGGGACGACAACGACAACTACGCCACGAACACTAAGTCCTTCCCAACTGTTGGGATGATGATGACGCTGCGACCTGTATGCTAACCCAGCTGTTGGAACAACAATGGATCGCACCGGATGCAACCAGGATGAGGATGGGTTAGGTTAGGTTAAGTTAGGTTAGTTTAGGTTAGTTAGTTAGGTTAGTTAGGTTAGGTTAGTTAGTGGCACGACGCGAGCGCGGCGTGAGAGTGTTGTTGAGGAGGATGAGTGCCAAACAGATAATAGGCTTGAGGTTGAAAGTCTCAGAGGCCACCTATTTCGACAATAGTCTCATCAGATCTATTATTTGGCTCTCGGAATAGGATTAGTACGAACCCGTTAAATACTAA
>JBBPSB010000315.1:0-24812 GCA_038093375.1 Xerocomus brunneocitrinus
TGACTTCATTGGATCCGGTGAAGGTTTCTTGATTGCAGCCATGCGGGTTCTTGAAGACCATTGGGCCGAGGTCGAAATGAATGGCCCACCTGACATGTCGACAGTAGTAGGGCATTTCATGGCACCCCCGACCCTACCACGAATTCCAGATCTACCATGCGATGAACCTGACGACAACGGAAACAAAAGGATTATGCGTGGAAATCCCAAATATGTGTACGATGACCGGTCCGATAAACAAGTCAAGCAAGACTTTGAGAAGGTCTGCAAAAGCAAGATTTACGCGGAGATGCTCGCTTCCCGTCAACGTCTCCCTGCGTTCTCGGCGAAGGACCAGTTCTTGAGTGTCCTGGATAAACATAGAGCTGTTGTTGTAGTAGGAGAGACTGGTGAAGGCAACTTTGATCATCTATATTGATTATTGCTCACAGCGTTCTCAGGATGCGGGAAGACGACACAGCGTGCGTCATACATCCCTCTAACCAATGATACGACTCACAGTTTAAACGCCGGCAGTGCCCCAGTTTATATTGGACTCTCTTATCCAGAGTGGCCGTGGCTCAAGAGCATCTATCATTGTCACACAGCCACGGAGAATCTCGGCCATATCTATAACGGCACGTGTATCCGGAGAGCGTGCGGATGACGGATCTGTTGGCTACGCCATCCGAGGTGAAGCAAAACAAGACAAACGAACTAAGTTATTATACTGTACTACCGGAGTGCTGCTCAGACGGCTTGGTTCTGGGGATAAGCTAGAGAATGCAACACATGTTGTAGTGGATGAAGTAAGCTCTCCTCCAGGATAGATCATGGGATGATTTCACGGAACAGCCGCCAGGTGCATGAGCGCTCTGTTGATGGGGACTTCCTTCTGCTGGAGCTACGAGAACTTCTTTTGAAGCATGACACTCTCAAAGTAGTTCTCATGTCTGCGACCATAAATCACGAGACATTCGTGAAGTATTTTAATGGTGCCCCCTTGCTCGCTATTCCAGGCTTCACGCACCCGGTTGAGGATAGGTGAATACTCCATAAAATGACTGTCGGTGCCAATCTAAGCCCAAGCCCTTGTTAGGTATCTCGAAGACTTCATAGACCTGTTACACTATACTCCCCAGGGATACAAACGAGGTACCAAGGAACAGAACAAAGAATACGAAGATACCCTTAGATCTCAGGGCGTCAGTGAACGGGGCATAACATGCATTCGGAATGTCTTGGTCGCCGATCGCATTGACTATCAGGTGCGCAGGCTCTTTCCGTCTTGTGCCGCGTCTGACCCCAGTTCTCAGATAATCTCCAGTCTCGTCGAATATATCATCTCCTCTACGGATAATCCAGGTGGCATCCTTATTTTCCTGCCAGGTGTTCAGGAAATACGCCAATGCATCGCCGCTGTTTCGAATGTAGTTAAAGCGGATGAAGTGGACATCTATCCCCTCCATGCAAATCTTACTAGCAGAGAGCAAGGTGCGGTTTTCAAAGTAGCCAAAAAATGGAAAATCATTGCCGCTACAAATGTCGCAGAGGCAAGCGCGTTTGCAAATGTCATTCATGCCACTCATTGTATCCGACAGACATCCATTACTGTCGACGATGTGATATACGTAATTGACGGGGGAAAAGTCAAGGAAACAAGCTACAACCCGGACACTGGACTTTCTATTCTGATAGAGAAATGGATAACTCGTGCAGCTGCCAGACAACGCAGAGGGAGAGCGGGTCGAACAAAGCCTGGCGTATGTTACAAATTATACACGCGGAAGCAGGGGGAGAGCATGAATCATTTCCCTGTTCCTGAGATTCTCCGTATCCCCTTGGAAAGTGTTTCCTTGACTGTCAAAGCTATGCGAGAAGACGAGGATGTCCAGGTAAGTTGTTGCGACTTATCAGCCTCTGTGAAGATTCTACCGTGCCAAATTTCACAGTATTTTCTCAAGAAAGCAATAGATCCCCCTGACGTATCGGCGATGAACAAGGCATGGTCAACCCTACAAGAGCTTGGGGCTGTAGATGGGGAGAGTAAACTCACTGCCTTGGGGCGTTATATGGCAAGTCCATGGTATTCCAACATGCGACTTCCATCTTATCATTCTGTTAGGCTATGCTTCCCTTGGATCTAAGGCTGGGCAAGGTTATATCTGGGTCTTGTGGTTGCGGACATACTGATCCTAGTTTTTCAGATGCTGGTGCTTGGGTTAATTCTCAGATGCTTGAACCCTGTGCTCACAATAGTCGCAAGTCTATCCTCAAAGCCCATGTTCGTTAGCCCTCTGGAAAAACGCGAAGCAGCCGCCCAGTATGTGTCTATTCATATCCTGATCTGTGCCTTTTTTCATACTCAAGTTGTAGAGCGAAACTTCGTTTTGACAAACACAACAGCGATCTCCTAACAGACGTCTACGCATATAATGAATGTATACAACTCCGATCCGATAACGAGTCCAGAGGCACATGGAGGGGCTTCTGCGAAGAAGTAAGTACGCCCTCGTCAGTGGGAAGAGACCAAAGCTAGAATTCTTACAGAATTTCATCTCGACGGACGCCATTCACGAGATAACGTCGCTCCGTCAAGATTTCTTTTCCTCGCTTCTGAACATGGGGTTAATGGCCACCTCGTCCACGCCGGACTCCCCCAATCTCAATGTTAATAGTACAAACACGAATCTGATCAAGGCTGTTATCCTGGGGGGTCTGTGGCCACGGGTCGCACGGGTGCATCTGCCCTCGTCTGCAATCAAATTTGACAAGGTACAGGCTGGTACTATACAGCGCGAGAATACAGCCAAGGAGTACAAGATGTATGACCTAAAACATGGTCGAGTATTCTTGCATCCGACGTCCGTTCTATTCGGCGAGTCTACGTGGAAATCGCCGTTTTTGGCGTATTTCCAGATGCAGCAGACGACAAAGGTGTTCGTGAGGGGCGCAACCGAGGTATGGTGATTCGGGTGTCAACTTTGTACTTGGCGATGATGGATCTTTTTCTCGTCAGGTACCCATGTATGCGCTTCTACTTTTTGGTGGACCCGTATCAGTGAACCATGTCGGCGGTGAATTGACTGTTGGGAATGGAGATGGCACCATCAAGTTGAGAGCCTTGCCACGGATTGGAGTGCTTATCAATCAGTTGCGGTGAGTAGAACTAGGTGACAATGTGTTGGAATCACGCTGACTTGGGTCTGAAAGACGACTTTTGGAGGCTCAGTTGCAGGAGTGTATCGAACAGGGTATTATGCTGGGATCCAAGGAAAACTCGTTGGTTCTGAATACGATAAGAGCACTGTTGGAACAAGACGGATTGACTGGCTATTGAGGGGATGTATCGAGGGAATACAAATGTATGCCATGTAGTATACAGGGAATCGTCAAGCGGCGCTTGCTCAGCCAGAGTAGAAAATAAATGCATAAGTTACAATCACGAATAGGGTTATCTTCTGCGTTCCATAATCTAAGTGAAAGGGAATGATGGTTTGTCGGTCCTGTTCATGCGTGAGGAGATGGTATCAGGTGTTGGACTCGTTGCTGCTGCAGCAACAAAAGTTTTTCGTCGATTTCATTGATGAATTTGCGAGGGGATAACTGAGCTGACGACATTGTCGTTTCCTCAAAGAGAGAAGTTGTGCGTTTCCAACTGGTGCTGCGGGTAGGAGATGTTGTCTGAGCGTGATCATTCAAAAAGTGTTCCGAGAGGCTAAAGTCGGGGACTGGCATGGGTGCGTTCCACGGGGGACCATAGGGTTGGGTACGTGCTGCGGGTTTTATACGGAGTTTAGCGTTGATTGACTTGAAAAGTTTAGGCTGGATGGTCGGAGAAGGTTGCGGTGGGGTGGATTTAAACATGGATTTAAGTTTTCCGGCAAGCGTACGTCGGGCTGTCGATATCGATGTCACGACAGCAGAGGTAAAACACATAAGGGACCAACCTGCAAAGGGTGGTAATGGAGATGCAATACTGGACGGAGTGGAAGATGGGGTATCGGGGGACTTGAGAGTATCTGTGCAAGAGATGAGCGCAAGAGACATAACCAGAGAATCACCTACTGGGTGGAGACAAGGTTCTTGACCTGGAATATTTGCTAAAGGGGTTTATGAATTTGATGCGCTGCGGCGTAGAAGGAAGGAATGGTGGGCCATTCTGGAGCTGATCAATTTGAAGTGAAGTGGAGGTTTTCCGTTTGATAGAGAAAGACAAACGCCTGGAGTGCTTGTGGGGCACAGGCGGGGGAGGGGGACGGATGAACTGGGGAGGGGCAGAGGATCTGCGCTTGTGGACGGGCATGTCAGAGAAGGAGACATGGCGGGGCTGTGAGGGACGCGGGAGAGGGGGATCGGCATCGGCGGGGGAACGGCGGAGTCTTCGGAGGAGAAGGAGGGCGATGACGAGGAAGAGGAGTGCGATCGTGAACATGGATACATGACATGAGAAGCGCTGATCGAGACAGGAGTACAATTAAAGTCGAATCGAACCACTCGAGATATCTTTTTATTTCAAACTCCGCGGTATCCGACTCGTCATGTCCGATGAAGACGAGTTCGATAAGTATGACTTTTCAGAATTTACTGAGCAAGATCTCCAAGAAATCGACGCCCATCTGGCAAAAATGGCGAACAGTCCGTTCAACAACTTTCTCTCCTGGAAAAAATACCTTGGAGTAACCGACATCGTATCCCCTATCTGGTATGTACTTTCCACTTTTCCCCTTCCATCTCATCCCCCTCCAGGTGTGAAGTACAGTACGAGTATAGTCTCTACGGAAAACGTAACAAACCCATCCATCTTCGTCCCTCCACCTTCTCTTCAAAGAGCGGAAAGCAAATACGCGTACATCAACAGGTCGCTCACGTAAATGACCGCAGACTCAAGCGCGGAAAGGCATGTTTTGTCAATCAAAACTATCACCTGCCTCTCATCTTAACACACAGTCTGTCCATAAAGCTTTGGAACAGGAGTTGCGTCCCACAAAAATCCTCGTCCATGCCTCCTCCGAAGAGGAACGTTTTGGTCTTCGGTCAGTCACTTGGTGCTACACACACGCACACTCCTTTCTCATTCCCCATAGTATTGTGCAGCTCATTGATGGTTTCACCCAACTAATGTCTGATGGTATCACGGTATCTGTTTCTCCCTTTTGTTATTCGTTGTCTCATCGTCCCACTAGAGGGAGTTGCCCGTTTTCATAATCACGCATGACAAAGTCGTTCTAGGCGTTATCGTACATCTTTTCCCACTCTTTTCCCCCTGTTCCTAATCCATTTCAAAGGACGAGGTGCTCTGCTTACCACCATCTCAAGCAGTCCAGGATCAAGTCGTCTCATCGGGACCTCCAAGCACATCTTGTGGCTCACCACCCTACAAGAAGCAGCGTCTGATGCCATCCTCCCTCGCACAGCGAATCGCTTCGTCCAACTCGACCAAGGATCCAACCCATGTTGCATCGACGAGCAGCTCCGGTGGCCCCCGTGAGTTACGCATCATTGATTACAAGACGCGTCGGTCCTCGAACATCCCTGTGGACGAGGATTCACTCTCTCCACGCCTTCAGCTTATGATGTATCATCGTATGCTGTCTTCTCTTCTCGAACCAGAAGCATTTGATTTCAGCCTACTCTGGAGCCGACTGAACCTTGATCCCACAAAAGCCTTCTCAGCGCAGTTCGTGAAGGACATCGTTTGGGAACAACGACAAGTGGATTCTGCGGATTGCACTGTAAATCTCAATCGCTTGGTTTCAGAGTGGATATCTACAGTTCGACAAAAACGTCCTGAAATCCTTGGTATCAGTCAACAATTGCAACTTGTTTATCGTCGGCCAGAATTTGCAGGGAAACAAGACAAAAAAGTTGTTGAGCCGGGAGATATAGAAGATCCCCTCGAAGCTCTCTTGCTCAAAGAAGAACTAGATCTTGCTCACGCTATTGAAGAGAGTCTCAGCCTGATGGGCCATCAAGAAATTGGCCAGGTTGCTTCTGACGTGGCGCAAAATATTAAACAAGCTGGACCCACATCCATAGGTCGCACATCTGCTGTTTGGATGGACCTAGTTTCTCCTGACTCTGACCAAAGCGACCTCACCCTGGCTTGGGCAATTCAGGATTCGCTACTGGCCTGCGCACACAAAGCATGTGCTGAGGCGCCAGCAAAGCAGACGAAAGAAACCCAGGGTGAGAATCGATGTTTGAAAATGTTGAACTCGACGTTGATATTTGTACAACTTAGATGGCCCCACAGCCGATGAAACAAAATCAGTCGTGGCTCCGTCCGAGCAGGCGCAGGACGGAACCGTCAATATATCGCCCATCATTGGCACGAGGGAGTTCAACATGGACGACGCTGAACTTGATGCACACGTTGCCGATGTTCTTCAATGGTGGTTTGGCGCTCGACCCCCAAGGGGAGTGAATGTCGGCCAAACCAATCGGTGCTTGTGAGTCTTTGCTTGTATCGCTTGTGACCTGGATGCTTGACACCATCTCAGCACGTGCGAATTTCAGGACTCGTGTGAGTGGAGGGAGCAGAAGGCTAAAGAAGCGATAGCAGTCGCCGCAGAGCGAAGGCTACAGCGGAGCAGCGTTGACACAACTAACAATATTTGGCCGACGACACGGCCGGAAGCACTATGAATTTGTATGACGTAATTATGGATACTACGTTACTGTACCTAATTTACTCTGCTAGTACGACATGATCATGGATGGTTGGGTGGACTATCTCCATGTCGAATTCCTCGGAGAACATATTCTCTTTCGATCCTTGCGCTTGCAATCCCTCTGGTCATTCATCCTGAGCAGCATCGTTATAACTATGGTATGCCTTTTTGAGAGGTGCTATTTTTCCGCTCCCTACCGACCGCCATGCGTTGCACTCACATCATACTCTTTGCAGGTTTCTGACTGTTGTCTTGAATAAGAACATACAACCAAGTACAGTACGGCACTCACGACTTGCGACTGCCGCCTGGAAAAGCATTTTGTACGGATCCGTCACTTTCTTGAGATTGTGAGTCCAACTCCTCCGGTTGTACGCGTCGAGAGTAACTCCCGGTGTGTAGATTATATATGCTCATAGCGATGTCAAATCAGCTAGGGTGCGTATTTCCGGCGTCGTTTGAAAACCGACCCTGACATCTCCATCCAGAGCGATAGCCGTCGTTGTAAGCCGAACAGCCCCTCGAAGGCACTCCGTAACCTCGTTTGTCTAGGTGATCACGCTGTCCATAGGGCAGTTTGTTATCGAATATATCGGATACGAGGAACCAAACTTTGAGAGACAGTACGTGCCACAGAATCGCTCTACCCCGGGTTGATCACAAATGCGCTTCAACAGGGTAGAGGAACCCCTTCTGGGAACCCCGTTTAGAAGACGTCGGAAACCCCGCGCGAGGTCAAAGCCAGACAACATATTCATCCATCCAAATGAATCAAACCTAGCCCGTGCAGACGCCGTTGCTTATGAGCTCGGTATCACTGGTGATACCGAGTTAGTTCGGGGAAACAGAGCTGATGGGAAATCATGGGCGCTCGGCAGAGGGAGAGACATTGCGCGAGAAACGTTTGGCGACTCGCATCGTCGACTGGAGTCCAAGACTATTCTCTTTGATGTTGAGGATGACGATGGTGATGGTACGGGCTGATAGTTGTACCATTTTGTGTACTACTTTGGTACAGGTTGCCATTTATTTGATGATATACCCACTTGGTCACGTCAACTGGAGCTAATAAACGTTTGAACGAGTCGACGAACAAGTACGAGCGTCACGCATTGGTGAGAGCAAGAGTCTCTCACTTTTTGATTGCACTGTAGTCTAGGTATAGTACTTACAGTTTCACTGCGCTCGGGCCAAGCGTAGCTTGCCAGATTTGGTGCTACAAGTTCGTCTTACAGTAATAGACCCCTAAAGCAACTTTGCCTCAGCTGGTCAAGCAGACAACCTCGAACATCATGCAAAAAGACTCGATCCAGCACGATGCCGATGTTGTCCTTCGCTCATCAGACGGGGTGACGTTTCATTGTTGGAGAGCGCTGCTTGCTTTTTCTTCCCCGCTTTTCAGTGACATGTTCAGCCTACCCCAGCCTGACACCTCAAACAACGTTGGTGAGCGCGACAATGAACTTGCCGTCGTTGACTTGGCCGAGGATGGCTGCACTCTCAGTCATATCGTGTCGCTATGCCATCCACCCAGTTTCACTGGAAAACTCTTCAAGACAGATAGCGTCCGGGAGCTCGCGGCTGTCCTTGAGGCGTTAACGAAATATGAGATGGAAGGCCTTCGAGGCGTTGCATTCAGGGAACTCTCGGATCCGTTGTTTCTTTGCAAAGATCCCCTCAAAATGTATGTTCTCGCATGCCAGTACCAGTGCCGCGACGCAGCCCGGTTGGCGGCCAAACATACGTTGGTCTTGCCAGCGCTGAAACACGAATATGTGCCGGACCTGGAAAAGATTCACGCTGGCGAGCTGTACTGCCTCATCCTGTACAGAGATGCATGCGTGGCAGCGGCGTGCTCTCTTACGGAGGATCACACATGGATCATGTACCGCCGCTTTTCAGCTTTGTTTGGGTGCGGAGAAGAAACATGGACCTCGGTCAGGTGCTCACCATCTCGAAAGTATCCAAGTGGTCGATTGGAAACTACGACCGTGTACGGGTGGTGGATGGAGTATATGAAGAAGTCTAGGCAGGCTTTGCAAAAATCTCCTCGTGGCGACACAGTCAAAGACGAAGAGCTCGTAGAAGACATCTTTTGGACCATATCGTCTTCCAAAAGCGGGCAAAGCAGTGCGTTGCATGTCTGGAAGGCATTTCAGTCTTTCGTAGACGCCTTCGCAGAAAAAATCGATAGTCAAGTTGCAGAGGTGCGTTCCATCTCTCCCATATTCTAGTTGAGGGACAAGCTAAATATCCTTCTTGCAGGTTGAGATCAATTTTGGAGTCTAAGGACAGTTATCACCGCGGACTTCACTTTCAGGGTCCGTTTGATCTATCTCACTTGTGAACGGGCGAAAAAAGGTACTTCATGTAGAAATACACAGTCTCACAATGTTCAACTGTCCCGACTGACACCTCCACCAACGAGACCAGCTCGCTTCGTGGTATACCCCCGTCTTGGAGCGGGACTACGAGAAGCCTCTTCTGATTTTCTTTGCCACTGATCAATAAGTCTGCCGACACCCTGATAGGGCTTTTCAGGAGACGAAGAGCGCGGATCCTCCTCAGGCGGTAAAACACTATTTGTAGCAAGAGTCACAGTAGAGGGCAAGCCATCAATACCTCCTTGGGAAGGACCGTGTGACAGCAGCTTGCTGGATGAACTCGTGGGCAGTCCCGAAACTGAATTCTGAGCTCTGGGCGCGTCTACCCACTTGTCAGTTGGCCCCGTGTAGTCATGCCTAGAGTTGATTGGCAATTGGCGCTTATCAGTGTCAACAGTTGATGGATGATCATCAGGCGCGACAGCGACTCGAGAAGGGGAGATTTTGGAAGAGATGGGGGAATGCAGAGATTGCTGCAACGCGCGACCTGTAGTTGATACTCCTGGCGTCATGGGTGATTTAGGGACGGGGAGGGATGCAACTTTTCCAATGGCCTCATATCTCTGAACCATGTCCGTGATTGAAGGTCGACGAGGCGCGCCTACACGAGATCCCTCTTGGGGAACTGACAAGGAAGATGGCGTTACAGGTGCGTCCGACTTCCCCTCAGATGCAGATTTTGACATCGGGAACGCCAACAGCGATTGCGGACGACCTCGAGAGACAGCCATTGGCGTGCTGGAAGTTGAACTCACAGCCGACATCTGTTTCACGTGGGAATTGGGAGAACGTCGATTTGGGGATTTAGTAGGCGATCGTGGCACCTCGATTGCCCCAGAGTGTGTGGCTTGCAGATGTTGCGGCGAGGATGTGTTCAACTTTGCGGCGGACGAAATAGCGGTGGACCGACTCTTGTGTGGCTTCGTTACAGATTCGGGAGGGGGATCAGTAGGTGGATTCGGAACTCCATCTTTGCTTCTCTCTTTCGTCTGAACCACACCACCACCCCATAAGTCAACCAAGTCATGCACAGAGCTCTGCCTTCCTTTATGCCTTGGACCAGATGACTTCTCAACCGCTTTAGACCCCATAAATCTGACAGCGTCCTCGGGACTTTCCTCGTCACTCGAGGACATTATCCCCTTTCGTGGAGAGTCCAACGTTGGCTGTATCGTCCAGTTTTCTGAAGAGGAAGACCGTTCAACGGATGGACGGCGAGGAGCCGATCTCGTGGGCGAGGCTCGATTGACGTTCAAGGAGCGCCTCGATGGGATATGCGAGACTCGGCCTGAGATCACGGGATTTTTGTGACTCGAGCTCAGGCTCGTGCGTCGCTTGCGCTCCACGGATCGCGAACTCCGTGTGTTTCTCCCGATCGGGGAAGGTGATGTCGATGTATGAACGAAACGATGAGGAGACTGCTGGCCGGTGATAGCTTCTTGTGGTGATTGTATATGGACATTATTCTCTTCAACGAATGAAGAACGCTTATGTGTAAACTCGCGCAACACAGGTGTCGCTGGAAGATTCGCCTCGGAGACACCACGGTCCTTCACTGGTGGCACAAAGGCGTCCATATTTCCTGTCAGCAAGTCTTTGTGTTCGCGAGTCTTTTGCGCAGCCAAGAAAGCAGTGGATGAGTCACTTGTCAGATCAACCAAGTCTTGGGTCTCCGGGGGTTTGGAGGACATGTTGGCCACCTGTTTCACAGACAACGACAGCCGTGATGGTGGACGGCCGCTGTGACGTTTCGCTAGTGAGATACCTTCGCCGGTCTCCAAAGCTGCTGAAGGTTTCGACGTTTCTCCTGTCTCGCGAACCGGATTCCCTGTGACTTGTTCAGAACGAAGACCGCTTTCGACCACCGTAGAAGGCGCAACCGAACGCCGAGGTTGTGGGCGGAGGGGTATCGAAGAAGTTGAAGGGATCGATAAGTCAATAATGTTCTGGTTCCCAAGATCCACTTCGGGTTGTGTGGTATAACGAATGGATCTCTGTGGGTAAGCCATGGTAGCATCTAACTCTTCTAGGGATGGGAACCTTGTCTCTACAGAAAAATCACCGATCTGAGGAAACGAAGGGGTTGTCGAAGAGACTGAGCTAGACATGGTCTGAACAGCGGGACTAGCCCTCCATGACGAGTCCATGTGCTGGAGTGATGGACGAGGCGAAGGCGTGTGCTTTGTGCTGGAAGTAGTAGTCTTTGGCTTTGTCGCCGTTGCCGAGGGGCTATATGGGGCCGCAGAACGGCTGTAGGCATTCACCGACGCCAGCCCAGTCCTCAACTTGCGTGCTTCACCCAGGGTTGGTGCGGGGTGTGTGGACGATGCCAGACCCAGACCTTCAAAGGCATCCTTCCCCTTGGTAATGACGAGCTTCGTGGTCCGAGATCCCTCCAGAGGTGCGATTTTCGATGAAGTCACTTTATCAGCTGAGATGGGAGTCGTAGCGGAGCCTGCCCTGTTGCTATCATATGCATTCCATAGTTTCTCCGCAAAGCTGTCACCAAAGGTATTGTTGGGTAAACGTATGTCGTTGGCTACTTTCAGTTCGGCACTCGTAGCATCCGCTTCAGCCCGCGCACCGCCCTTTGGCTTCCACGCCGACATCGCACTAGCAGAACCAAGAGCCATGGCATCCTGGTCACTTGGTGCACTGCTCTTCATGTCACTCCATGCATTGTCTTCCTCCGTGCCAAAGTGGTCGTCAAGCAAATCGACTTTGGTTGTCTCTGGCGGTACTTTTGGCAGACTGCGTTTCGATACGTCTGACACAACAGGCTGGGACGAAGATGGACGTCCGCGTCGCATAGGGGCGATAGCTTCTAGCACCTTATCTCTCGCTTGGATACCCGTATTCTTCGCTGGTGACGGTCGTTGCTGTGAGGAGGGGGATGGGCGGTATGACACCAAACCGTCCAGCTGGGTAGCAGATTGGGAGTGGGGGACGCGGGGTGAGAGAGGTTGTTGCGGTGCGATGTGATAGGTGAAGCGTGATTTGGTACCGCGCGTGCGATGAACTTGAGCCAGAAGCTCAAACACAGATGGGCGCTGTGTTCCGTGCTCACGAAGCATCGACACTAGGAGAAATAAGCCAAGGCAAGACGCTTAAACGGACTGACGTACTGATCAAGCCAATCATCTGCGGGGAGTATAAGGGATACGGTGGAATCCGGTACTGTACGTTCAAGATGGCCAAAGAACCGTGTTCCTCGAATGGAGTTGTGTAGTAGCAGAGCTTGTAGAGCAACACCCCCAAAGCCCAGACATCCGATTTCTCATCAACAGGACGGCGAAGATGTGGATCGATCATCTCAGGAGGCCTATACTGAAGAGTCGTATGGCGATTAAGATCAGCCTCGAGAGCCCTAATCTCCTGCGTTGTAGATGGAGGTCGAGATGCAACCGGCGTTGCCGATCCAAAATCGCACAATTTGAAGGAAGTACTAGATGATTGGAGAATGTTTTCCACTTTGAGGTCACGGTGTAATAGAGCTGGTCGTAGATTGTGCATGGCGGCCACTCCTTCAAGGACGTCAACAAAGATCTGGAGTATCTCTGCTTCCGTAAGACGTTCCCGGAGACGCCTGTTCATCATGTCAATAATACCTCCACCTAGATTCATTGAAATGAGACTTCTGAAGGCAAAATAAGACACTAGATACCTGGACAGTATTCCATGAGAATAAAAACTTCGTACTGGCCATTGGACATCCTATGCCATGCGGCATCAACGAGGTGGACGATGTTGGGGTGTCCTTTCAAGATCCTCTAATGTCATGTCGTGAAACGACAGCGTGCGGTTGGGAATCATACTGCGCACCATGATATCAACTTCTTTCTTAACCTCAGTGAGCAATGCTTCGTTCGGAACGGCAATGCGCTTGAGGACATGGTGGGTCGTGTTATACACGGGTGTCGCGGTCCTCACGAGATACACATAGGAGAATCCACCTAAAAAAGAGCGTTCAGACATTGGAACAGCACGGTGATATTGGCGAGGAACCTTGGCTGAGGTACCTTTCTACTTGGACAGTGTACTTGTTCACAGAAATTGTCTGCCCTGGGAGCAACGTGCCCTTGTGTCCAGTGTGGTAGGCCTGCTGCTGCATGGTGATGGTCGGGTGCAGACAGGGCTAACCGACAGGGCAGACAAACTTGGTTTGATTGATGTCTTGGTCCCGTATTACGACGGTGACTGCAAAGTGAGAAGAGATCACGTGTCGTGACATGTTACGTGTCTAAATGACCGCGACAGTCTGTCACTAGCCTTATCGAAGGACGATCACCACATCCCACGTAACTTTGTGAGCGATTTAAATCACAGCAAAGCCACTATCTTACCTCTTGATCATATTGGCTAGACGCCGGCATGTCAGACATTTTGAGGCTCTCTGCTGTCGAAGTCCCCTTCTCCCGTCCTACAACCCCAAAGCCTCATCCATTTAGGATCGGATGGTATGGCCTGGGCGCTATGGGCTACTTCATGGCTCGGAATATCGCCACATCTCATCGATCGCAATCACACTCGGCCCCTGTCCTGTTATATAACCGCACCTTGTCCAAGGCACAGAGGCTTGTTGACCAAGTCGGCTCATCGGTTGCAAACGTCGCTTCTAGCCCAGCTCAGTTGGCTACTGAGTGTGATGTCATCTTCACTAATCTTGCCAACGATGCTGCTGTGGAGAGCGTCTACAACGAGTTCGCAAAGGCACTTTCGGTATGCTTGTTCTCCTTCCTTTTCGAGCGAGCAAGCAGGATTTTATTTCAACTAGGAAACACCCCCTACCAAACCAAAGATTTTCGTAGATACCAGCACTGTGAGTCTCTCCTAGATCTCAACCCTAACCATCTGATCGGTGAAAGATTTACCCTAGGCTCGCTGGCAAGTATTCCCTCACAGTCCATGGTCGAGCGAATGTTTATACCAAAATATCAGGCGATATCGATAAACTCATCTCCAGTTTCGAACACTGCGGATTTATAGCATCCCCCGTTTTTGGCCGTCCCAGTGCGGCTGATGCCGGGAAACTCATCATCGCCATGAGCGGTGACTACCGATCGAAGAAAGAGGTGGCCTATCTCATGGTCCCCGGTGTGGGTAGGAAGGTCATCGACCTTGGAGGCAATATCGAGAAAGGTGGGTCATCGCGGTATTTTACTGCGACGCTGTTATCCATTCGTCCTTGAGCCCCCACTCTCAAATTGATCGGCAACGGCTTGATCTTGGGTGCCAACGAGCTCCTTGCTGAAACACTTACCCTCGGTGAAAAATCGGGAATCGGAGCCAACGCCGTGTATGGCCTCATCAAAGGTATAGTATGTCCGTCAACGGATTGACCCGATTTCTGAATGAACGATATAGATGTGCTGCCCGCTCCTATGTAGGCACTGGATTCCTCTGAGACATGATCGAGTTGACTTGGGGAACACTAGTTTGATCGCGTACGGTGATCTGATGGTGAACGATCGCTTCGACGGCTCTGAAGGCTTTGCCATTGACGGGGGGATCAAAGACTCGATGTTAGCTGTTCAACTACACGAGTTACGCGATTCTGACGTTCCTGAACAGGCACATTCGTCGCCTTGCTGCTGAGCTTGGCTGTCCGATGCCAGCGCTGGATGTAGCCCACCAACATTTAATCACCGCAAAGTCCATCCACGAACGACAGAAATTGGCGGGTACCCACAAGTGGGATATTATTGACTGGAGTGCGTTGATTGCGGGTAACCGAGTAGCTGCGGGCATGGATCCGTTTGACTGCAACAACGTGCGTCGCCTCAAACACGCCGAGTTGCTCACGAAAGTTGACCCGCTTTCTAGAGTTCCCACGTTATCCCGGATAATTAAATTGACCATATTAGAGAGAGTTAGCCAATATATCTGAATTTGATGTGTGTACATAGGGTTAGGGTTAGGACAAAGAAGATTCAAAAAAAAAGGATGGCCTGCTCAGCCAGAGTGGCCATGGCAGGACAGGAAAATATTGAGACAGTGCATGAGCCGAAGCACATACAAGCCATAGTTACCCTCTGTATGGACAAGGTCGCCGTGCTATGGAAGGTCCCAACGACCCGCACACCCAGGTAGGTGAGGGGGCATGCGCCATCAAGGTAAGTATGAAGATTAGACATGTCCACCCCCGGCTTATATATCCTGCATCGCCGCGCACGGACCAACAATGTTGCCATTCCTATTTTGGGTAACCATACCCTTTTTGGGTTGTGTTCAGAGTGCTCTTCTGTACTCTATGAACGCCACTAGGTTGTCTCGTACTTCTTCCCCTCTCAGCTTCAAGTCTCGTTCCTTCCGGCGATCAATTGCTCTCACTGCCTTCCTCACACCATCGACGCTTTCCGTGAGGCGTTCGAGAAACCCGCCGTTCCTAAAGTTGATGTCGTACGACACGCTTTCGTCCGAATAAATATCGATCAAAGCGGAGACAGCCTGGAGGAGCGGTTCAGTGCCTTTGGTTGACGGTGTGCTTGCGGTCGGTAAGATAGATATTAGATGGCTAGAGATGATCTATGCACCGTGTCAATCGGACTATCTGACACACCATAAACCGCCGACGTACTCGATTCGCTTCTATGGAATCCGGGTGTTGTGCCAAGCATTCCAACGTACCAATACATTTCACTTGCACCGGGACCTCCGTACTCGACTCACAGATATTCATCAGAATCTGGGCTTGCTCATCAACCGGGGCCTATGTAATCGTTCAGATTGGCAAGGCACGCTGACTGGATCGCTCACTAATCTGCATTTCCAAATGTTCCCGATACCCCAAAGCACCCCAACAGCAATTTCCCAGATTTCTCGCTTGCGCGCCTGCCCTGGGCCGATGTCAAGTCCAACTTTGGACAGTGCTGCCCATATCGCAGACCAAACATCACGGCCGGCACTTTCATCCGCAACGAGCTCCGCACTCGGAGAAGCGGAAAGCGAAAGGAATATATTATTTAGACATTCGAAAGCACTCGCATGGATGGCCCCGAGTGCAGAAGTTGTGGGAGGATGGCTTGATGGGCCGGATGGTGGCGAGAAAGAAAGTATTGTTGGTTGGACCAAAGCCAAAAGAGGTTGGACGAGCTCAGGAATGATAATCGTAGACGGTTTCTTCGTAGCCTCACGCGAATGCGTGTTTTCGTCTAGTATTAAACCTTCTGGCATGTCATCCACCATCTCCACATCCTCGCCTGAAAAGATTGTTTAGCTGTTGGACGAAACCCGAGGTACTCGTACCTTCTGGATCTTCATCATTTTCATCGGCCAAGGAACTCGAAACCGGATCTGGCAGAGTTGCACACACTCCTGTCAAGATCTCAAGCGCGAGCTGGACTGTCCTGACTCTGTTTTCTAACCGTTCTAATTCTAGCTCAGTCTGTGACTTGTGATCCGACTTTGGTGTATTTTTTAATGATAGTTTCTCGATGGGTGGCGGGTCATTTGCCTTGAACGAAAATCAGACATGATTCAGTGTTTCACAACATAACCGACCTGTTGGGTCACAAGCTCTTGAACCTGTTGTGCAACTTCATCCAAGGATACCGAAGAAATAACAGGTCGCAGAAAACGGAGTAAAAGGTCGTTATTGACGTCGAGGGTAGAAGCAGCGCTGGGTGGGGGCAATGGTGACACATTGCTCATGATACCTGCTCATGGTTTGAACTGTGATGCTCTGTCCGTCAGAGCAAAGCATCTTACCACAGCACAAGACCCCGAGAGCCTCTAAACGATCTCTGGAGAGATCTTTTGATTTTCCTTTAGGATCACGTTCGCGTATGATGTCAAGTAGGCATGAACTATAACTAGCGTCAGAACGGACTGCATTTATCGCTGCTTGATTGTCGTCAGTGAGGACATATAGACTTTGGGCTGTATACGTCCGATTAGTCTGGTAGAAAGTCAGAAAATTGGTGAAAGCGCAACCTGCTGCAACTACAGTGGATATAGGCAACTTGTCACGGGAGGACAAGAATGACATCAAGAACGGAATAAGATTGATCTGGTTGATGGCATTCAGAGCCTTGTTCGAAGTCTCCCTGATCATCCTGAGAAAAGCGCAACAGATTCGCAAGAGCAAAGGCACTCACGACAGGCACCACAAAATAGTGATGACGTTGTCAGCAAACTCATATACCACCTTTTTCGCATTTTCCGGGGCATTTCTGGGGGATTCAAGAAATTGAGCAAGCACTGTGGATATCTTACCGAGAAACCATGGTATTTGATGAGGCGGAGATCTTGGACGATGGAAAATACATACCTTTGGCACAAACGTCCTCAGCGGGGCAAGGATATTTTTATTATACATCTCCGCGCAAATGTCATATCCCCCATCAACACAGAGATTTCTAAAGCATAAAAAATCAACGATCGCCCAGGGAGAACTGAACATGCAAACCGTAGAGCGCCAGCAGCCTCGATCCACACTTCCTCTTCACTATCCGACAGACGTGTGATCAAGGCACCCACCACATTTTTACCTTGCAGTAGCCTCCGGGTAGATGGGTCATTTTGTATGAGGTTGGATACCGCGACACAAGCCCATTTGCGCTCAGATCCGTCAGGGCTCTCCATCTGTATCGCGTTACTGACCAATGGGGAATTTCAAGAACGCGAAAGACCTACCTTTTGAATGATCGGCAAGATGGCATCTTTCCTTGTAGAGGCAGACTCGGCAGATGCAAGACCTTGGGGAAGATGCGAGTCCGGAACCCTCATTGGGTTGTGTCTGCGCATCGTCCGTTTCTTTTGAGACTTGCCCATGACTGTGGTAGTTGGGAGAGACGTCATAAGCTTATCTTTCACCAGTGAAAGCGTCACGTGACTTGGAAAACCACATAGCAAAATGCGAAATCCAGATTGGCAGAGCCCGCAAGAAAATTAGTGATATGTATTGATACTTTACATGATGAGTGCACAAGTCCTTTAAAGTTGTCCCAAATCCGTGAAAACCTCACGGATGATATTGAGGGAGTATACTATTATGCCGTACGACTCGAGAAAGCGAATTGTGCGATGTAAAAGTCACAGCTGGCGGCGTGGACGAATCTGTGGCACAAGCGGGAGTAGAGTCCTGATCCGCCGAAGTGGGAACGTCGGGGACGTAAGATGAAGCCGCATCCCAATCTTGAAATAAATCATCCAATGAAGGCGCAGAGGGCTCCAAACTGGGGTAGTCAATGGGAGGTGCGCTCGGCGAAGCTCCCAAGAAAGATCCTGATGGCCCGGGAATGGGAGAAACTAGGATATCATCTGCGTTGCCATAACGGAGAGGGTGATCATCCAGATACCCAAAGGAAACGTCGGATTTGGGAGGCGGCGGAAAGGAAGGGGGAAAAACAAAATCGCGCAAAGCCATGGGTACCTCGCTCAAATCGAGGTCCTCCGGGTCGTCTTCTACCTCGTGCCACCCCGGTGCAGAAACCGAGTGCATCGTACTCTCGCTCACTTCATCAAGCAGAGCTGGTGGAGAACTTGCCAACTCTTGGATGCGTGCAAGGTGTGACTTGTCATCCATGGCAACATGTCCATCGCTGAGAGGGATATAGGGAAGTGGTTCGTCGTCTATAAAGGATGGTTGATTACTGGACTGAGCAGATCGCGGGCGGTCAGGTGGAGGTGCGGAACTCGGATTGCACATGGCGGAGGCAGAGGGTGTGTCGGCAAATGACGCCCCATAAGTGGGAGGCGATAAAGGTCGAGGAGGATCGTGTTGAGCAGTCGAGCTATCGTCGGAATGTAACACGGTTACTGGTGGTGGCTCCTCAGCTGACAATGAACTCCGACGAGACGGCGGAGACGGAGCATCGAGAGATACTTGCGAATCATAAAGGGTAGGAGATGCTGGTCGGTTGACTGCGGAAGAGGCCAAGGGTCTTTTTCTCCGCCGGCGCGCTGATTGATGGATATTGGACTTCCAACGGGCACTTGCTTTTGCCCACATTCGCATCCTCCCACGAGCGTCTTTTTCCTGCACATCGCCTGACGAATTGTCATGCTTGTGCCCAAGTTTGCGTTCAATGTCCCTTGCCCTTTTCTTCCGCCTCCTCCAAATGAGACAGCCAAGTATGAAGACACATATAGATCCAGCCAAGACAATAGCTAGAGCAAGAATAGTGGTCGACTCTGTAGAGGAGGAGTTTGCGTTATTCCACCCTGCGGGTAGGGCGGATGTATCGAATACCGCGGTAGTGGAGGGAGAGGTAGAAGTTGATGTGGGCGTGGGCGTTTGAGAAGCATATGTTTGTGTGGAAGAGCTCGCAGTCATGGAACCGGGACAACACTGTGGAAAGCATGTTGGGATGGGAGATGGGGTGCAAAGTTTGGATACTCACCGTTGAGCCGTACAATGTCCATGAGCTGATTTTTCGCCAAAGTCTATCGGATCCCTCGGCATATCTATCTGCGATGACCTGATGTTTAGCGGATTGCGCCGATGGCGCGGGGGTTGGGGATGAAGTAGAGCAAGACGGGGTCGGGGTGGGGAAGGCGTGCGAGGAAGGGTAAAATTGGACAAACGGACAGAGGAACTCGGGAGGGGGAGTCGGGGTAGGGAGTGGACTACCAGCAACTACGCAAGGAGTAGTGGCAATGACCGCGAGGGCTGAGAGGACGGCTTTGGAGGGAAAGCGCCGCAAGGAAGATGAACTGGGTGTGGGATGGGCGTCTGTTTGTCTTGCCCGTCTGCCATGTTTTGGCTTGGCCATGATACGAGAAAGCACAGAAGGCGTGCCAAGAGAGTCTTGCGCGTGGCTTAATGCGGCGGCCCAGCCGAATAGACAAGACACGATGGGTAAATGACAACGTCGCGATGACAGCTGTCCCTGTCAGCGAGCGCGTCCTTTGCGCACAACGACCAGCTCGTCGTCGCGAGAGCTGAGGAAAAGAAAGCTGCGTGTGCCAACAGCTTAAGTAATATTTATTGCCTCAGCGCAAAAATAATTCAGTGATTTGATTAGGTAATACAGTACATTGTCAATCCCGCAATAGCCGACACCGTCGTCGTTCCTCGTTCCGTCGCCGAACCCTCTCCTCCAACACCTTCTCTTCCTCCCTGCTCCGTCTCTGCACAAACACGTCTTCCGTCCCCGCTTCGTACAACAGCTTGTACGTGCGCGCACTTATCTGGATCCTCAGATCGCTGCACGCAACGGCCGATTCGTCCGCCGATAACGATCTATTTCAGATTAGCGAATGAGCGCATCCCCCGGCAAACACCCACTTTCGTAAGAACAGTGTACTTCTCACGTCGTCCTTGTGCTCCGGCAGCCACTCTGTTGGGTGCCGAAGCATATACGAGTCAAGGTACTCGCGCCATCGCCCAACTGCGGACCGATCTATCTCCGCACTAGGGTCGCTGCTTTCGAGGAGTTGGATAAACATCTTCTTTGTCCGCGGGTCCTGTCATTTCCGTTGAGCAACGCATCCCACATTCGGCCAACATGCGCTTACACTTACCCATTCAATACGATATAAATGTTCATCGGATCCCACGTGCCGTTCAGCCTCTCGACGATATCGGATCATGTCCTGATTGGTCAGTCTTCCTTTGCGCACATCTTGCAACATAGTCCATAGCTCCTGTGACTTGCCATCTGACAGCACGCTTTGCACTTGCTTGATAAACATGGCAAGGAGCTTGTCCAGCGTGAAGAGTTGGTAGGCCTGCTCAGCAATTCTTAGCACTCGACTTTACAACATGGTCATGGGGTCACTCGCCTGATTTCCAAAAAACCATCGCATGTGTTCCTCGAACAAATTCCCCTCAAGCTCCCCATCAAAGAGCTTTTCACAGGCATCCAAAAAGTACAGGTAAACCAAGTCCGGCGTGTTGTTCGGTCGCTGGTCTCCCAACGCTTCCATAGCCTGTCTGAGCACAACACCAGGTCCATTCGGGTCATCTAATCCAAGCTCGACGGCAATCGGATTGCTATCCATCGGATTAAGGTTCTCCGCCACATGTTTGGCACCCTCGTCCTTGCATGTGATCAGCCGAAAATAGATCGACTACAACCAAATTAGTGAACCAAAACAGTTTGGCAAACCAATCAGCTACCTGTAGTAAACACAGCAGTGCATAGATGGTCGAGTTGGCGAAAAAGGGTTTGCGTTTCGGGACGTCATTAAAATCGGTGCAAGCCTGGGTGGTGTGAATCCAGATGTCGCTTAGATCGATTGCGTAAGGCCCTTGCAAGGATCTGGGATTGTCAGCGACATGAGAACGGGGCGAAACAGGGGTAGTCACACTCCCTGTGTCATGCCCGGGTGACATGTCCTGACATGACAATGGTTTTCGCGCCGTCGCTGCCCCGGTTGCTGTTCTGCTGCCACCGCGCAACTTGTTCATTGCTTCGTGCTCCAGATCATCGTCCTGAAAACCGTCAGAGGGAGTACATGTGGCGTCGAATTCATGTGCTGGAAACATATAAAGCAAAGGCACGAATTGGCGGAGAAAGATCTCGATGGCACGCCGCTCCGATGTGCTGTATTGCGCCTGCGAATGATCTAAAAAGGAACAGACCAAACGGAGCGAATCGTGTAATACGGACGTCTGACGAAACTCAAACTCCAGCTGATGCCCCACCGAGCCCGTTGCGAAAGAAGGTTGACCTCGTTGCTGTTCTTGAACTTCCTTGAGAGCCTCGATATGCAGCACAAAGTATTTAGGCGTGAGCTGTTTCTTGTCATTTGCCTTGAACTGAGCCCCTTGATGATCAAGAGATTTGTAAAAGTTTTTGACGTCGACGTCACGCCAGGTCTTGTTCCACTCGCGTTGTATGCGACGCCACTCCTCATCTTTGGCCTTGAGTCGTCCAAGCACCACCGGAACGGCAACGCTGGGGCAATCTTGCAGGGCCTGAATAACCTCTGCACTGGCGTCACGTCCATAGACCCTCTTCAAGGTGCGGTGATAAATGCTCCTGCTAGGCCCGCCAAAGTCAGCCTTGAGTCGGAAACTCACGCGCTCCTCGTTGGTCATTTCTTCAATGCGCATATGAAGGGGCTCGAACAGCGCAATGGTGCGGGCGAGTGCCTCCAGTTGGACGTGATACTCGTGTCGTTCCTCTTCGCTCTTGTGGAGGGCCTCTTCAAAAGAGTTCTTTTTATGGGAGATGAACCCGGCCTCTTCTGATGCCCATGTTGGATGGGAAACCCAAACATCGTTCAAGACAGACCGACACAGCTCGTCGCGACTGGAACAGGCTAGGTTAACCTCCTTGATGCAGTATGAGAGGAAGGCTCAAAGGATCGTCAAAAGGTAACCTACACTTTCTGGTAGTTTGCGATAACTCGGGCCCTCTCCTTCGTCTGCTGGGAGGGAAGGTAGTGGTTCCGGTGGCCCAGTGCGGATGCTGCCGGGAGGACCGTGTTCGACGCTGGGCTGGCACTCGTCGATACGGAGCACATCCTTGAACTGTGCGAGTAGGTCACCGTCACCTAGAAATACTTGGGACAAGTCGATGAGGGTTTTTGCATCGATGATGTCTTTTGAGTAAAGGGTGAGCAGCTTGAGAAATTCTTCATAAGTATCCCTGCTCTCCAATGTTCTCTTTGCGCGCTCAAAGAATAACAGTTCGTCGGGGGGTGTCTGGATGGCGGGATGAGGTACACCGAGGACGGGTGGCAACATGCCCATGTGCAAAAGTGGGGGCGGTGGTATGACATGGGTTTGAGGGAGTGAAGTAGGATGGGGTGGCGAAGGGGGTGGTAGAGCATAGGACGCATAGTGGGGTGAATCTGGCTCCCCAGGCTTGTGCGTGTGCTTTGATTTCTTTGTCTAAGTGGCACGGTCAGCTACAGACAAAGCAAGAGGACGAGGAGACGGACGCGAGAGAGGAGTGAGCGGGAGGAAGGGACTGGAGTGGCGTCTTTTTCTGGGGCCTTGCGCCTCTTCTTTGGTGCTGCTAAGGCTTGTTTCTTTGCGATCTTGTCCTTGTCCATATCGGACCACTGTGCTGGCACGCCAGGACCGAGAGATGGCTGAGAGAGAATGGCGGGAGCGGAGGGAGTGCCAAATGCCATGGATGCCTCGGGGAGAAAGTCTTTGAACTCGGCCAAGAGATCAGGGGCGTCCTTGAAGAGGAGTTGTACTTGGGCGTATACCTGGGACTGGATGGAGTGGAGAGGGAGTAGGGGGGGTGAGAGGAAGTGCTTACGTCTTGGATATGACGTTGTTCCTTTTGGTAAGTCTGGAGTATCTCGAGAAATTGCTTGTAGGTATCAGGATCATCGGCGTAACGAGCCTTTATCTTGTTGAGGTATTGTATGGCGTGGTTGAATTCGCCTGGGGGTTTGCTGGCACCGAGTCCGCCAAGGAGGGTCGCTGCAGCGGTTGTGGAGGGGGCGGAGGGCAGTGTGAAGTCCTGGGGCTGGTATGGGGTGATGGCGCGGGAGGGAAATAAACCGAGCTTTGTGGTGGACTGGGTTGTTGTGCCGGAGGGGGTGGTGACACGGATGGCATTTGGGTCACGTGGGTCGGCGATGTCGATCCTGTAGCCGGGGGGGAGGAAGGTGTTGAATCCCTGTATGAGGGAGGGGTTTCCGTGGAAGAGCATGGATACGCGCTCGATGACGCCGGGCGTGTCGATGCTGGGGACGATGAGCAGACGAACGCGATGGAGACGGTACTCACACTTCGCTCTTGAAGTCCTTCATGATGTCGAGAAAGTGGTTGTACACGTCTGGCTTGTCCTGGAACTGGACCTTGACAGCATCGAGGTAGCTGAGAGCGTCGGTGACGTTGAGCGGGCGGGGGTGGTCGTCTAGCGCGGTGCGGGGACGGGGCATGGTCGGGTCCATGCTGGCGTGGGAATCGGAATTGGCAGGGCGAAAAATTGGCAGAGCGGGTTGACCTTGGATATGCTCGACATGCCTCCCAGAGCAAACGACGGGCTCGACTTCACTCCAATACTGACCCACTATCTTTTCCTCTTCACCACCGTGCTTTCCGTCGTACGCTCATCTTCTCCTCCTCCTCCTCCTCCTCCACATATCTAACCTCCCCCAATAGCTCGCCTGGTTCATCGCCTTCGTATCTCAGGCTATCGCCACCGCTCAGTGTATTCATCTCTCCTACTCCTCCGTGCTCAGCTCACCCTTTTCTTGCAGTCGGAAATGTCGGCGTACCCTGGTTCGCCATATTCCTCCAGCTCTTCCTCATCCTCGGCGTCATCCACACCCTCGCAACGGACTCCATCGCCATGCACCGTTTCCAGATTTCCACTTTTGGCGCGGTCGGAATCGTGTTTGCAGTCCTCAGCGTGAACGACAGCATCTTCTCCAATCACGCCTCCCTTGACGCCATGGCTGCAGGCTGGCTCATCCTCGCAATCGTAGACATCCTCTGGGTCCTCTACTTCACCTCAGAGGAGGACTCACTCGTGCTTCACATTTTCAACTCCCTCGGAACAGGCGGCCTCTCGCCCCCCTCCCGTCGTCGCAGAACCCGCGGTCCGTCTGTTCACAACATGTCCTCGAACGGCTACGCAGCCAATTTCTCTCCTGGCGCTGGCATCGCCTCTCAGGATATTCCTTACGATCCCGCCACCAAGGCCATCCCTACGATTGGTGCCGCAGCCGTAAGAAGCCAGAACAGCTTTGTGGGCACTGGTAGCATCGACGGTGCAACCCGCAATCTCGCCACCACTGCTCCCCCTCTCAGCATTCACGGCACCCCTACCCCCCCACCAGGTCAGCTCACCGCAGATCAGAACCCCACATCCTCCCCTCTCGCCAGTCCAGGTGCAGCCGGTGTTGGTGGAGGGCC
>JBBPSB010000316.1:0-24669 GCA_038093375.1 Xerocomus brunneocitrinus
GGAACTTGCGTCGCCGCGCATGGAAAAACTGGCCATCAACTCTGATTGGGGCTGGGGTAAGGGCGGCGGAATTACACTCAGCGGACTGGTGCGGCTCCTGCAAAAGTGTCCGTCTCTCAGCGACTTGTCCCTCGCTATCGACACGCAGACGTTCACCGAAATTCCGGAGGGATTGGATGTGTCGTTTCCCCCACGAGAACAACTGAAGATAGACTTTTTGGACTCGTACATCCAGCCCGAGTTCATCCCGGGCTTGGTGTCGACGTTTATGGCGCTCGGACTGGACTCTTCCATGTTTACGTGCTGGAATATACGTTTCGAGAGGTATGAGACTCAATCTCTATGGAAGGAAGTGCAGGACGAACTGGGAAGCCGAACTGAGAAGCGTTGAGAGATTGTCCGAAGTATAAAAGCTACTTGGCAGAATAGATGAACTTTGTGCATACTACGATAGTCGGAACGGAGATCGGAAGGATGATGATGGTCCACTGCGCATTCGAACATCCCAGGCCGCTTCGAAATCGTACATCAGGACTTCATCGTAATCGCAGCGCATGGTACTAGTGTTACGTTGATTTTCCTGGCCCTCGAGTGGAAAAACAGTGAAGCATATCGAGTAGGGAAAACAGAAGTCAGCGAGTACCTTCAGCTAATAATAGGCAGGATTAGCACTTTGTATGATTGAAATGAATATGGTCATCATTGATGGGCCTTTTCTGGAGAACTACCGGCAAGTCTATCTTACGGCGTCCATCAGTCTGCAGCAATGCTAGCATGGTTCATAAGTAATACTATGAAGAGTAGGTGGAGTCGACGCACTTCAATGGACTCGGAACGAGATTGAATGTCATCAATGATCATTTTGAGCACTGCCACGGCGGACTGAGGCACGTGATCTCTGATGAGATCCCCTATTTGACAAGATGTTGTCCGAGGTTTACAATTGACAACGATAATCACCACACATGCACCAAGCACTTTGCATCCCAGAGATTTTTTGGAATATTTTTGGTCGTTCCTCCCCTACTATAACATCAACATCTGAAAGGAACAGCCATAATGTGGATCTTGCTGCACTAGGGAGAACATGCAAAGCGTTAAAAGAGCTTGCCCTGGATCTATTGTGGGAGGAGTTAGACGATGTTTCTCCTCTGGCACGGTGTCTTCCTGAAGCATGTCGCCTTGCACAAACACCTTACCGTTTGGATTGGAACGCAGTACGCACTAGTTTTCATTGTGACACGGACACCATCCCAATTGATTTTCGCCCCCGTTCAACAGCGCTGCTATGGGTTCAGCAGACCGCTGAATGAAGCAGAATGTAATACTCTTCGAGGCTATGCCCGCCGCGTCCGGTTCATACGTGGTCGCAAGAATCGTGTTTGTCTCGAAGACAGTGCCATAAGGACAATATTTAACCTGGCACCTTTCACCGATCCACTTTTCCCGAACCTACGATCATTGTATTGGAAATACTCAACTGCATTTCCCGCGCTGCACGCTGCCGTTCCGTCGTTGACTTCACTCCATCTCGATCTTGATTCCCGATGCTTGCTACGTCCACACCTAGCCATGAAATTCCTCGATGCTTTTGGAGACCGCTGCCCACATATCAAGGAGCTAGTAGTTCATACCCTGGGCTCTCATATTATGGATAAAAAAATATCCTCCCAAATTTGTCGCTGGCCAAATCTACATCAGGTGCATTGTCAGGATGTCGCGTTGAAGATGGATGCCATCGTGCATCTTTCCTCCGTCTTCAAGTTGAAATCTCTCGCGTTCACCGCGCGTGTTGATGCAATCCACAATCTATCAATATTGGTCTTTCCGAACTTGGCAGAGTTGGATATCATGTCCGAATACCTGGACACTACCGCATCGCTGCTTTCTCATATCCGGCTCCCTGCAATTAAGAGCCTCACTGTCACTATTTCAAGCTACGTTTTAAAACGGGAGATTCAAGCATACTGGGCTGGTGTTCGAGAAGCTTGTCCATCTAACATCCTCAGCTGCTTGCAGCTCCAAGGTTTCAACCAACAAGATGTGATTCTCGAGGAACCACGGCTTACACGGGAGGATCTCTATCCTTGTACAGCCTTTGCTGAGCTCCGTGAATTACACATCGGCTTTGATTGCTCTGTGGGCCTGACGGACGCTGACCTACTGGAACTTGCGTCGCCGCGCATGGAAAAACTGGCCATCAACTCTGATTGGGGCTGGGGTAAGGGCGGCGGAATTACACTCAGCGGACTGGTGCGGCTCCTGCAAAAGTGTCCATCTCTCAGCAACTTGTTCCTCGCTATCAACACGCGGACGTTCACCGAAATTCCAGAGGGATTGGATGTATCGTTTCCCCCGCGAGAACGGCTGAAGATAGACTTTTTGGACTCGTACATCCAGCCCGAGTTCATCCCGGGCTTGGTGTCGACGTTTATGGCGCTCGGACTGGACTCTTCCATGTTTACATGCTGGAATATACGTTTCGAGAGGTATGAGAAGGCTCGATTTCTATGGCGGGATGTGCAGGATGAACTGAGAAGCGTTGGGAGAGTATAAAGCTTATTTGTTTTTCTTGTTAGCCTCTTCCCTTCGATTTTAATAGGACCGCATGTGAGTAGTATTCTACGTAGCTTGCAATGTAGTGTAGTCGGAACGGAGATCGGAAGAATGACGACGGCTGTGTTTGTCCACGCTGCGCCAGCTGCGCGTAAAGGAACTGTCTCGCTCGCAGCAAGCAGTGCTCTTCAATTAAAAAGGTCTATCCAAGTCGACGTCCTCTGCCATATTTTCAACCCACAGATCCAGTACAAGCCTAGAATCTTTCATCCATGGAATCCCTCTTGCGTGTCGCAGAAACATTCAAATCTATTCGGGTGCGTCAACTCATTCCGCTTTTTTCGCCGTCTCATTTCTTTCTGTTTGTACAGGAGACTCGCTTGAGTGCACTTCGGTCGCCCACAGAGTTCTTTGACTTTCACCGTCTGTCACGACCGGCGGATACGACCCAAGCCGTATCGGTGCGTTTGAACCCCATGCCCAGTCGTTGCATTACTGACCACTTTCGATGACATAGCGCATCACCTACAACACCCGGTATTTCTCTGGAAACTACACCCTCGTCGTCCTCATCCTCGCCGTCTATGCCATGTACGTCCCCTCTCCACACCCCACCGCGCTCACACCGAACCCGAAAACAGCATCACCAGCCCACTCCTCCTCATCTCGCTCGCCTTTATCTTTGGCGGGTTCGCCCTGGTAAACCGGTTCGGTGCGTCCGTCGCCTCGTTCGCGCTCTCCATACTCACCCCTCGCACAGGCTCGGAACTCAGCGACTACGTGTCCCAAAAAACGCTGTACACGGGCCTTTTCGTGATCGGCCTCCCCCTGCTCTGGCTGTCCTCCCCCGTCATGACCTTTTTCTGGCTCGTCGGGGCTTCGTCGTGTCTCATCCTCGGACATGCTGCGCTCATGGAGCCAGGCGTCGAGAGCGAATACGCGACCGTTCAAGACGCGGTCTAGATCCGTCCGTTTGGTTGCGGCCATGAACACATTTATGATACACACCACGTCTCTTGTTTTGATTTATGTAATTCTCTTATCTGGACGTAGACGCTTTCTATACGTCTATTAGTTACATCTGCGCTTTGCCCCCCACATGACACCTACACGTATTCTTCCGATCCGTCTTCCACTTGAGCGGACGTTCCTAGGGTGAGTTGCCACAATGCAGACGGTGCAATGAAAACAAGAAAGACAAGGACATAACAATAATCGACAAGTTGGTTGATCCCGAGGAAAATGGGAAAAGCATTGAAATTAGGTGTAATGATCCACGTAGAAAGACGATGAACGCGATAAATAGCGACGTGCAACACAAGAGAAAGAGAAAACAATGAGAGCAAGGAACCGCAGGGCGGCTATAGCAGCGGTAGCCATTGACCTGGCTCAACATCAGTACGCGAACCAGGCAACAGAACGAGACCCACCAATGACGATACTCGGCAAATCAAAAATGTCCCTCTTGATCGAGAAACAAAACGTGGCTGGCAACGGTGCACCAGACGGCTTGAGCAAGACACAATGCGAATACACAGCCTTGGTCGTATTCTCAAACGCATGCGACGCAAAGTTTTCCCAATACTCGACTACGGATTGGTTTTCAAACAACTGCACCCATCCGGTCCGACGTGCCCGTGAACAGAAAGAGGGAGGAGAAAAGAAGAAAAAGTTACCTCGTAAATGTATCTGCGTCTCCCGATGAGCTCTTCCATCGGCCATTCCGTCAACATGCAAAATTCGGGGGCGACGAGACAGATTTCGCCCGTGCGTCGCCATACGACGGTCGGCGTACCGCTGTACGAAATGAGCTTTTCAAGTTCCTGGCCACGATGTTATGGTGATGTCATGCGACGTGGGTGAAATGGGACGTACGAGCAAGGAGCGTTGGAAACACCGTTCGACAAACACTTCGTCTTCGTCTGTCATGGGCATTTGCAGGGCGATCAGCGATGGCCGGAATATGGCAAGGGCTCGGACAATGCGCAAAATGTCATTCTTTTCGAATCTGTCACCCGGGACATTCCATCAGGAATGGACCTTTATGGGCCATGCATGTGTCACACGCAATCACAGGAGGGTACGCACCGTGTGGGGAGGTGTTTCATGAGGAAATGATAGCCTTCGGTATAGTCGTAGGGTGCGGCGACATTGAGAGGCTGTTGTCAAGTTAGCTCACACGACCAAAAATGAAAAATACACGGACGGAATGATGCTCTAGACTGCTTTGACGCGTTGAGTTGGTTGATGATGGGGAAGGATGTGCAGAAGGCTCGAGAGAATGAGGACCAGCCTCATTGGAGGGCAGGTGAGGTATGCCGATTGGTGCTGCGCTGGAAATATCACGGGAATAGCGTGGGGGGAGTGACGATGTCGCGGAGGGTGGATAAGCTGGTGAATATGAGAGTTCGGGAGTGCCGTCATGGGAAGGACGTGAGAACTGCGTCGGAGAGTAGGAGATAAAGGCAGCTGTGGGCGAGGGTTGTGCGGTGGCAGCAAGGGTCGGCTCTGGAATGGACAAGTGTCCGGGTTCTGCAAAGGGATAGGATTGGTGGTAGGTGGGCTGGGCGTGCAATGGCTCCGGAGACCAGGCCGAGTTCGGCACAGTTGGCTGTAGCTGGGGCTGTGAAGGAGATGGGGCGGCATTTGAAGCAGAATCAGGAGGACTTGGGTTTCCGAGGATAGCGGAAAGGATGGAATACTCCAAGTTTGCAGCCTCTGAGCCAAAGGCAAAGTTGGAGTCAAAGGGAACGTTGAAGAGGGGATCGTTTGTGGGAAAGGGTTCGGCTGCGGTGGAGATGTGTGTGCGACGATCGGATAAGAGATATGGAAAGATTTACCTGTTGGAATCGCTGGCAGGGGCTGATCAGCGTTGTTTTCCCCAACGGACTTTGACTTGAGTTGTTCTGTCAAGTCACGTGATCAGGATAGAGACGAATGGGGAAAGGTGAGACAGACCGAGCTCGTCATCGTCGAGGAGATACTTTGCTTTTTTACGGTGACCCTCGACGCAGCTTCCGGCCATGCCGCGTTTTATGCAGCGTTGGCAGGGTCTGGCTGTGGAAGGAGTGAGGTGACGATGGGGAAGAAGAAGGGAGGCTGACAGTCGTCGCAGGTGAGATGAGCCTTTTGACAGTGAGCACAGGCACGGTTTGCCTTTTTCTTTTTTGGGCCATCTCTGTGTTTTCTGGGGTGTGAAGATGAGTCGCCGCTCTCGTCTGGAGAAGTAGCGCGCCTTCGTTTTTGGTGTGCAGTTTGTTTGCGTCTGTGCATGATTGGATCGTCCTGGGATGACATGTGAGCTGGGTTTATGTAGTTTGAGGACATCGGGGACGGGGTGTCTGTTGGTGCGACGTGGGTGGACATGGAGCGTACATATAACTGGCAGTCGAGGTGGAGGAGATCTATATTACATAATCGTAATTAATTGTCCAAAACAGCGATGGAGAGTCAACTAGCAAAACTCGCGCTGGCTATCGGACGAGACAGCGCGAGGAGGGAACTTAATTGGATGCGCTTGAAACACTCGCAACCAGACAAATTATTCGACATGCTCGACCGCAGACTGTGCGGGGAACCTCTTCAGTACATCCTCGGTCAGCCCGTTCGAGCCTTTCCGATCTTCGCTCTCACAAGTTTACAGGCACCACCCCGTTTGGCCCTCTGGACCTCCTCACACGCCCACCAACCCTCATTCCACGCCCAGAGACTGAGGACTGGGCCATAAAACTCGCCCGTGTCGTCGTACCCACGCGTAATGTGCGCGTGCTTGACCTCTGCACCGGGTCTGGCTGCATTCCCTTGCTATTATGTCATCTCTGGCCAGCTGGGAGCACCCGCGCGGTCGGTGTAGACATATCCCCACACGCGATCCGGCTAGCAACCGATAATGCTGTGCGATCTAGCAGAAACGTATTCAAGCCCGTATTGGGAGACCTGCACCACCCCGCCCTGCTCGACCGTCTCGATCCCCACCCTCCGTTTGACGTCATCACAGCTAATCCGCCGTACATCCCTCTCCACCTTTACCACAGCCTCCCGTCATCCGTCAAAGACTACGAGGACCCCCAGGCACTCATCGGCGACTACCCCGATGCACAGATCCAAGATGGCCTCTCGTACTACCGCTCCATCGCCGCCCTCCTCGGCCGAAAAGGCGTCCTCGCCCACAACGCCGTCCTCGCGCTCGAAGTCGGACACGACCAGGCCCACGCCGTAAAGCACATCCTCGAGCGCACACCCGGCCTCCGACTCCGCCAGATCGACATTTGGAGGGACCCATGGGACAAGGAGCGCGTGGTTTTTGCGCGCGCCGCATGATTCACGCCCCCTTTTGAGCGCGGGGGCTTTGGGCGACGTCCCACATCCGCAACATCACCTAGTTACATGGGCATCAATCTGATACCCGACGCTAAATGGGTGCAAAGTCCCTTTAGAGTGTTCGTTGGCCTGCCAACACCCTTTAATTGCCAACTCATCTCACTTGTCCTCACGACCCACGCCCCCGCCGCCGACGCCTTCTTTTGGCCCGACGCCCTCGTTTCCAAAGTATATAGACCATTTCAGGAAGGTCGAGAATGAATACGGTCATATTAGATTCCACTTCAGACAATCATAGATATCATCCATTCGGCACCGTCCAGATGTTTCCAAAACATAATTCATCATCGTTGCTATAGTAGTCTTACTCTCAAATGAACACCCAGACCATCCGATCGCCGCCCTCTCCTCAAATGTCCCCACGCTCCCATGCATCCAGCAGCTTACCCATGTGCTTGTGCAACCCCCCAAACGCCACGTCCGACATGTGCACCCCCTGATAGTTGCCCCCCACAGCCCGCACAACTTCATACACCCACTGCTGGCTCCGCCAGTCCGATCGGTGCCGCCACACCGGCACCTGTCGGACCGCCCGCTCAAACACACCCACCTGCCCCGGGCTCACCCACCCAATCACATACGTCCCCCGCCAGTCCCCAACCGTGTCCGGCTCAAACGTCACCTGTTGCAGAAACTGCGCTGTGTACGTGTCCTGCGTCCCCACCAGCTCGTAAAAGTTGCCGCGCGGCGAGTCGGGCGGTACGGGTGCGCGTCGTCCCAGAGAGGGCGCAGTGCGCAGAAAGAGCGCCCACTGCAGGGGAAAGGGTTGCCCGCGTTTGTACTCGCCACGCCAAAATTGTACGAGCTCGATCGGGTGGCACCCCGGGGGGACCGTGACAGGGTTCAGCACCGGCGGGCTTGGCGTGCGTGACCCCGCCACGAAAAACGGTGGGGAAGGCGCAGGGGTAGTGGCGAGCGCGGCAGGGGCAGGGACAGGGACAGGGGCGTACCCCGGAGCGGGTGCGTAATATCCCGTGGGATTGGACTGCCCCTGAGGAGTAGCCTCTTTACACGCGACATGTCAACGTGGTAAACCTTGGAACGGAAGAAGACTTACGAGTTGCAGTGCCGTGCGTGTAAGCGTACATTTTTTCGAATGAGATCGAGTGTTTTTGAGACTGGATCGAGGGCGGAGTGCTGGATGGGTTAAGGGGACAGGCGAGGAGAAGGCCAGTCTTTTATATCCTAGAATTGTCCACCATTGCGCGTTCTTGTCGCGTGGACGAAGTGTTGATGCGATGCACAATTTGAATATTAGACGATGGGCGTTGTGGCCCAGCCTTCTTTTGCTTCCGCGGGCCTTCATTAATTGGTTGGTGGGCTTTGTGGTGGCAAGTGGTACCAAGGGACAATGAAGTCGCAAGGACGGAATGATCCGAGATCACAGCCTAGATGAGCGGCCGAGACGCGTCGACTTGTACGCCATGGATCGAGGTGTGGGCGTGGACAATGGATAATGAGGTCCACGAGGACGATGAGGATTGCGCTTATGCCAGAAATCGGATGAAACTGACTGGGAAATGAACCCCGCGCTCATCGCGGATAGGTCGAGACGTTCATATCGACCCGTGGTGGTGTCGAGGTTCTTGAAGCTACGGGCGATGCAGAGCTGAAGTTTGAGGAGGCCACGTGGAGTCGTTGGGCGCCTACGCGGGATCTGCGTTTTTCCTTTGTGAACATGAACCGACACCACACCCATGCTGTATATCTTCCATTCTAAAGCCATGGCTGTGTCTGGGGCGTGGCGATGATATCGGATGGGGTTACCGTGGAGGGCGCGACTGAGCAAGTTGGCAAGAGATAGGACGTTCGGACCGAGTGCAATGACCGACGTTGTCTGGATGGATGGTGCCGCCATAGAACGACCCTGCGACGTTGAATAGGGTCGCTGGAGAAACACGATCCACGGCGTGTTTGAGCAAATGGGCGCAATATCCTTGTGGATTGGGCTGGAGAGCGCGTGCCACGGTGTCTATAAAGTTAATCGGGTCCCGGGAACTCATTGAAGCTACCGAAGACACAAATGCCATCTTCTGAGCCTAGTTGGTTGTCACACACGTGTAAATGTTTTTTAAAAATGGAACAGTAGCACCTACAGGCGCGGTGCAAGCCTGCTGCCCAAAGAGTCGTACAATGGTCTCGAGAAGCGACGTCCTCGCCAAAGCTGAGTTCGCAACGCAAGGTGGACCGTGGACCCATGTTGGAGCAAGGCGATTCGGTCCGGATTCAACACAGCTAGGCCGCACCAAGTCTTGTACGCGAAGTGGAATGAAGGCAGGGAGAGGGCGTAATGAAGCAGACTTTCTGGGAGGGTGCCTTAGCGGTGAAGTGAAGCAAGGCATCGCAATGTCAATAGGCCTGACAAATCGCGCAAACTTCAAAGAGAGCTAGAGACCGGGAGTCAGTGGCTGGTAACTGGATCACCACGGGTACGGTCATTACGGAATGCCTGGACCGTCGGGTTCGGACGGCAACTGAGCGTGTCGACGCCAAAAACGCTATTGCCAGAAAGTTCCTTGCCAAAGACTCTTGGACATTTTGATGTTCACGTAGAGAATGGAAGATGAACTAGAGACAGATATCAAGTCCATTGAATTCAACTTGGCGTCAACGTTTGCATAAACGAGAACCAGGATACCTGTCATGTGTCCGTCGCAGTCAATGACTCGGAGAGTGCGTCCAGCAAGAGTTTCGGAGGAGCAAGTAAACCATCCTAAAATCCTACTGACCTGATACAAGGTATGTTATTCTATCGCTGGATTCAACTGCATATTGATTGATACGACGTGGTGCACCGTTGGCCCGCTTCTCGAAGGAAGTTTATTTAGGTTAACAGCATCATAATAAGCGACTTTATTACGTCCAACTCCGACTCTAACTCGTCTCCATCGCCCGGTTGATATCAAACAAATATTCATGTCTTCCGAGAGGATCACGCTCGACGCTTTCGAAGCAACGTTTGGCCAGACGATCGGTGCGCCTTCTCCAGAATCGCCTTGCATCACTGATCCCTTCTGATATCTCTAGAGCTCTCGGGCGTCGCGCTCGGTGGTAAGATCGTCAAAGTATCTGACGAATTCTTTGCTGAAGCCTTTCACCTCCTGCTTGTCGAGGTAAGCCCCCAAATCGCGCTTCGATCTATGGAATCTCGATCGACCGTTATCGTCTCATAGCCCGCACTGAGTCTCAAGGGTCAATTCGGACCGAATGGTGCATTATACAGCGGATGGGAAACGAGGAGACACAACCCAGCGTTCGATTGGTACGTTGGAATTGAGCCCTCCGTTGCTCAGTGACGAACGGGTTATAAAGGTGCATCATCCGCCTAGGAACGACGGGAACCATCGTCGGCTTCGACGTGGACACGTCTCATTTCAACGGTGAACGCTCTCCATCCGTGCTCCCGCGTGGAAGCTCAATCGTCGATGTGTTGTCGCAGGCAACGAGGCACCCGAGGTCTCGGTCGACGGGTTCCTCGCGTCCGACTCTGATTCCGATTTGAATCCGAGGGATACCACGGTATGCATACGCCAGCCTTGCTACCAAGGATACTGACAGGCTTCTTTGGCTAGTGGACAGAGATCTTGCCCAAAGTCCGGCTCGGACCCTCGTCCCGACATCTCTTCAAGATCCCCGACACCACGCGGTTCAGTCACGTCAAACTCAATATGTACCCCGATGGTGGTATCGTAAGCACACGCCGAGTATTGTTCCGAGGATATGGTACGAGAAATGCTATCGTAGGCACGCTTTAGGGTCTATGGGCATGTTGCACCAATACAACCAGCCGACGACACAGAACCGTTTGATCTGGCCCATGTCTTTGCGGCTGGGCGGGTCGTGTACACGTCTGACCAGCATTTCGGGGTCGGTTCGAATTTGATTTTGCCGGGACGAGGTGAGAATGACGTTCATCGGCGATATCTGGTAAATTACATTTACGTTATAGGCAAGGATATGGGTGACGGATGGGAGACCAAGCGAAGTAGGGAAAAAGGACACAAGGACTGGGTGATCATCCAACTGTACGTCCCATCTTCTCGCGCTCTCTGACCGTGGCTTTCCTACGTTGTGACATATCCATATAGGGCTGCCCCTGGGCGGCTTCAAGTCGTTGAAATTGACACGGCACATTTCAAGGGTAATTTCCCAGAGAGCTGCGAGCTGCATGGATTCATCTTCTCGACGGAGCGGCAAGTACCGACAGGTGACAGCGAACTCTGGGTCTCCATTTTGTCTCGGGTAAAACTGGGGCCGCATCGGAGGCATTTCTTCCAATTGGACACGAATGCGAAACAAGTGTTTAGCCATGTAAAGGTGACCATCTACCCGGATGGGGGAATCAAGAGGGTTCGGATTGTGGGCACGAGGGGAGAAAGTCAAACGGCGGCCACAGTTGTCTCAGGACAAGGTCTCGTGGATACGGAGGCAGTCTCTGTTTGCGATGTGGGGAAGATCGCCCGTGGCGTAACCAAGGCCAAGTTCATCACAGCTCTCCCGCTGACACATGAAGCCTTTGCGCCGTACGGACAAGTGATCCAGGCTTATGGTGACCATGCAGCAGCACCTCCTGGTACCAAGATCACCTCTGCCAATGGTGGCACTGCGAGTAAATTTCATAAGCTAGCATCGTCGCATGCTTCGTATCCCGAGGGTTCGGGAGCGACGGGCGGACTGTCGGTATACCGATGTCAGCCAGCGACGGTCGGCAATGGACGGGTGAGGCTGTCAGAGTTGGAGAGACATCCGTATACGAATCAGGCATTTGTGCCGATGGGTGGAGGTGGTATTGAGGGGGACGAAACGATCCGAGACCCGGGCCAGCGATATCTGGTGGTGGTGGCGTTGAACGGGGCGGATGACGGGCCAAATTTCGGTACGCTGAGGGCGTTCGTGGCGAGTGCGGGGCAGGGCGTCGTGTATGATACGGGTGTCTGGCGTGAGTGTACCGTCGGTCGCTTTGCTGGTTCGCTCACGTGTTTTCGACAGACCAACCGATGACGGTGCTCGACAAGGTGACTGTCTCGTCCGATTTTCTTGTTCTAGAGTGCTCATCACCGACTAGCCAATGGACTTTACCTGCATCGAGACGCAGATTGGCAACGGGGACAAGGCGGACTGCGAAGTGGTTGAAGTCAAAGATGACATTGAATTGAAAGTATGCTAGCGTAAGAGTCGGAGTTTCAAAGTGTCAGACACAACTCGTTCGTTGTAACTTGTCACTGCGTTTCTCTCTTGTCTTGAGCGATGATGGAATCGAGAAAAAGACCGCTGGCAGACGACGCCGAGCTCACAAACCACCCGAAAAAACGAATCGTCACTTCCCCAGGCGTCGCCGTCGTCAATGGCACCGTCGACACCGTCCAAGAGCCCACAGGGGACGACCAGCTCGAGGTGGGCACACACCGTGTCGACGTCTCCTGCCTAGTCACACTCGCTCTCTCTTTTTTCATGTTTTGTCTTTCTAGCTTTTTCGCAAGGATGCCCTGTTTCGCCGGATGCGCCATTACGCACGAGAGAACGAGAAGAGTCAGGCGCGTATCGCTCTGCTCGAACAACGCAAGAGCACATGTGAGGCGGGCTTGGTCGCGATCGCAGCCTGTTGGGAACAGGTGCGTTCTTTCGGACTTGGGCTCATGTGACGCAACGAGTCTGACCGACCTCTGGTAGCTCGTAGACACGATACGCACCCTCACGGCGCACGACGACATGCCCACGGTCATCGTCGAGACACAAGGTGGGCGCTCTTGTTTGGTATCGGGGTGTTCTCATTCACCTTCCTTGTGCACAGACCTGTTTGATCTCTCACAGCATGTTTCGGCCGACTCGAGTTTAAAGGCGACGCTCGAGACAAATATGCACGCGACGCAGCGCCTCGTTACAACTTTCCTCAAGTCACGGCCAGGCGTTGGTCATGATGCTACATACCAGCGCTGTCAAAAGGCGCAGACAGAGGTGCGTGCTTGATTGTTTGGATGCGTCTCACGTCCACTCAGGGGTGTAGTGTACGGCGTTGCGGTCGGAGGTCGCGGCGATGCGGAAGCAGTTGGAGGAGGCTGAGGTGGATAGGGCGCGATGCCAGGAGGAGCTCTCCGCGGCAGAGATGCGGATCGACAGATTGAAGAGCAGTACCGTCGCTGCGATGCAGGTACAGTCGTCCTCATCTCCAAATGACCCAATGGCAATGGAGGATGTGCAACCGGAGAGTGGATCACCGCAGGCTCATTCAGATTCAACACCGGTGCGTATGTGATGTGTGCGTTGGTCTGTCATTGACGAACCGTCTAGCTTTCTCCACTGAATGGTCATGGTCACCTTCCACCAGACGATTCGGAGGTAATTCGGGAGGCTTTGAAAAGCAAGGACGAACGGATCTCGGCGTTGGAGGCCGAGAACAACCGTTTGACCGAGGAAGTCACACAATTGAGAATAGAGGTATGGACACCATCGCTGGTTTAATTGCCTATTCATATCGATCGTTCATTCCTAGCTGAGAACGCCATCGGTAGAGGCCATCAACGAAACCTTGCATTATAAGCTATTATTGGACCATACATCACATCTAGAGACCGTGCTCGCGGAGAACACGCAAGAGATGACACAACTCAGCGAGACGCTCGATCAACTACGAGCCTCGCGCAAGGAGTTCGAGGAAGAGATACAAGTATGTCGTCGAAACGTTGTACTGTCGACTGTTCTCACGTCACGTAGGTTGCAGCACAGCAAGCGACGCAAGAGGTCAAGACGCTCTTGTCGAAACGGGACGCGGATAACCTTCGAGTTCGGGAACTGCGTGATCAGTTTGGAGCTGAGCTGTCTGAACGGAAAGCGAGGGACTCGGTCAAGCTTCAGTCTATACATGAGCTGAAGGATCTCGCAGAGTCACGGTCGGAGCGGATATCACAGTTGCAGTCGGAAGTTGCGCGGCATAAGGCGAGGTTGGGAGCGATGTCTGGAGACGAGGACCTCATGCGGTATTTTTTCGAGGCCAGGTCGGACGACCTCGATTATGTGCGCAATTTGAAGCGAAAGCTGGAGTGAGTGACCCATTGTCCTTATACTGGGCTTGCGGACTGACATTCATTAGTGAGGCAGAAGCTAAATGTACAACGTTTGAACAAGTCATGTCCACGTTGAACAACGATCATCCTGACGTTGCACAACACATCAAGGCCGAGGCGACGGCACGCGAGGAGCTTGCAAAGTCATCGAAAGAGTTGTCACGCTACCGGTCTATTTTTGGCGAATCCTCTGCACTGGATACGCGCACTCTTACTCAACAACTCGAAGCCAAGGACGGCGAGCTACAAAAGTTGCGGTTACTGACGGAGCAGCAGGCGCAAGCGGAGACGTCCTTGTTTGCAGAGATTGATCGACTGTCATCGCTATGGGAGGGCCTGGATCAACAAGTGAAGAAGAAGGTGTTTGATCTGGGTGCGTCCGAGGAAAGGTTGCAAAAGGCGGCTCACGAGGTGCGTTCTCTCGTTTGTGCGGACGACGGCACGACTGACGGGGATACAGAAAGCCAAGGCGGAAAACAAGTACTTCGCTGCGATGCGTGAAAAGGAGATGAGTGAGTCGGAACGCAAGGCGATGGCGCGCCAGCTTGAGAAGCAGGGCAAGGCTGTCGAACGTGCCGCCGAGGTCGAGAAGCAGCTCAGTAGCCAAGTCGTGGGTCGTCTTGATTTCGTTTTCGTATTGTAGTTGTGACAGCTTTCTTGGACAGGTTGACCTAGAGAAGATGAACATCATGAGCCGGAGAGTGGTTGATAATGCGGAGAAGCAAATCAGGACGCTCGAGATAGATCTTGCCAAGTCTCAGGCGCAGATGGAAGCGGAGAAGAAACGCGTGACAGACGTACGTGGACACGCCCGTCCTTATGCCGGTGACTCACCAGACTGATGTGACGTTTGCCAGGTGTGCAATTTCGCGAGTGAACGTGGAGTTTACATGCGTAAACTAGATACTTCGTTGAGGCATGCCGTGGAAGAGGTTTCGCGGACGAAAAAGGAGGCCGAAAAGAAGATCAAGAAGATGAGTTCGGCGGTCGTACCCGCGAGTGCGAGGGAGGAAGCGCTCGTGCAGGAGAACGAAGGACTCTGGGTGGGTACTCGTCGTTGCTGGTCTGCGAACAGCTGACCAATGTCGTCTTGTAGAAAATAGTGAAATGCACGACGTGCAAACAAGGCATGCGAGAGGTCGTGTTGACGAAATGCATGCACAGTATGTTTACGTTTCGGTCCGCGTTTGGCTGGGTTTACTCATTTTATACCCGCACCAGCGTTTTGCAAGCCGTGCGTGGACACGCGGATCTCAACACGCCAACGGCGGTGTCCGAATTGCAACCTGGCCTTTGCCCAAAGCGAAGTGCAGACAGTTTATTTCCAATGATCCTTTGGCGTTGGTCTTTTTTTACACTAACCTTATCCCTCCTTTTCGAGAAGATTAATGATTTCACCTTGTTGATGCCGAGTGTCTTTCGGGAAGAAATGGACAGAGAACTAACGCCTTTCCTTTCCGAGGATGACATCGTAGCCCACTTCCCTTTTTTATACTCGTTTCAAGTTGCTCCTTTGTTTTTATACATCTTTATGAGCGCGTAAATGGATGATGGTCGAAGAATAATTTGTGTTCGTTGAAGGACGTCTTGAGCCCACGTCGAATCTGGTACGCACATCAACAGAATGCGCGAATCTCGTCTAGACCCCATTGAATGTGCTCAACGTCAACCAACAAGTACATATTCTGATATTGCATTTCGAACATTACAAGGACAAGAATGCTGGTGCGGATTAAACGATGCGGATGCAAGCTAGGATTGGAAGAGCACTCGCCGAAGAACGTTCAACCACCGCTTCCTGATAACCTCGCTGGCCTCACTATACACAGCTTCCCAACGGGCACGGTAAGGATGAGAGTCCCAATCTGGATACTGTGAATCTAACACAGACCATCCATGCCAAGTGGTGAGAATAAAGTGGAAATGAGGCACGATGCTAGGGAAAAAAGCCACCAAAGCCGCCACTGATTCTCTCTCGATGGCGGAGTCAACGACATTGATACTGAACGGACGTTCAAAGATCGATAAGCTGAGAGTTTCCCGATATCGTCTAGCTGGCAATCGGGTATATCCTCGCGTGTCGATGGCAAGCGCGATCGAAGTCAAAGCTGGACATGTCTCCAGAAGCAGTGCGAGTCCATTTGGCGTAATCCCCGGCGTGTTCCAGCCCCAATGCATGTTGATGAGCAGTTCTTCTAGCCGAGGCCATGCCGATCCCAACGTTAGCAGCTGGCTGTCTGACAGGCCAACATTCCACTCGAGATCGACGTTCATGAGACGAAGATGGTGGAATGCCATGCATGGCCACAGGTCATCCAACTCAAGTAGTGGGGCATCTGCGTCATGAGGTCTAGTGTTCTCCAGGTCGTGCTCTTGATTCAAATTGAATTCCTGGATGGTCTGACCCATGCCGGCCATCTGGATACTAGCCATGAACGAGGAGAGATCCTGCTTGGAAGGACGGTTGGCGATGATGACAGTAAAATCTGTAATAGCAGGCAGCCGGGTCCAAGAGAGTAGCCTCGAAATCGGGGCCAAGGATTCAGCTTCCAACTTCAAGTAATTCAAGGCTGAAAAGGAAAGGGAACTGGAAGGGGCGGTCCAATCCAGAAATGCATCGCTCAGCATTAATGTGAGCCGAGCCAATGAGGGCATGCGAGACAGATGTATGAGAGTGCGCACATCCAATAAGATGTGAGGACAAGCCAGCGTCTGAAGGTTTGACCAGCCACAGATACCATCAGAGACGATCTTGGTAAAGCGTTGATAGCCCCCGGCGATGTCAAGTCTCTTGATGTTTAGGGATGTCTTGGCAAGTGACTGAAGAGGTTCCTGGAGCATACATGGATCCACATCCGAGGTTATATCGATATCGAGTCGAATTAGGGAAGGGAGAGGCATGAGTAACAATGGTATGATTTCCTCTGTGAATTTGCAGTGACCGAAGGCTCGGGAAAAGCGGGTCTGCGGGTGTCAAGGCCATGGAGGTTTTGACAGATTTCCACTCCAGTTCCATCTGGACATCACATAAGTACCAAACACGACGCGCGTAACTGCGGAGAATATCCCATTCAGCTCGTTCGAGTGGTCTGGTCAACGAGTAGGTCTTCCTATCTCTGGTGAAGGGCCTCCTAGCAACATGCTGGTACAGAAACGATGAATATTCAGCCCCAATTCCGAGAACCGTGATGAAACTTTGAAATCATCTCACAGTTGTAGTGGATACTCCCGGAAGACACCATATCAGAGGGTTTGGGTCGTTCAACTCTGACCAGAGTACATCGAGTGCTGGTTCCTTGAATGCACGACATGTTCTAGCCAGAGCAGCCAGATCAGAATCGACGATTATACGGTCCTCCTCGCTGAGACCAGGAGGAGCAAGGTAACAAAAGATGTTCAAAAGGACCTCTGGAATTTGAAGCACGCGATGCATTCTCCAGAGGATTTAAGTGTACGAGGATGTTGGACAAGAATTGGCACTGACACAATTCAATGTCCCAACAAGTTGGAAGTCCGCTATTATGATCCAACCAGGCTCTAGAGTACTAGGTTCTCTATACCTCATTTACCCTTGAACCGACTTTCTCTTCGATCGGCAAGCATAACAGAGACGATGACACAGATGACCAGTCTTCTTCGATAGCTGAGTTGCCGTTGCTCGCTGACCATTTCATCATCTTGGCCACCGAAAGCCCCGCAGACACTCGGAACTGCATGGCTATGGTGCTTGCATTGGCAGTCGGACGGTTCAGCATATTTTCCCGGAGTACTTCAATGCGCCGGCATCCTTCGGCTGTGTCGGAAGAGCAAATGCGTGTTCTCCAATTTATCGCTCGACTGAGGCGACCGTTTGGCGCGCTCTTACACGCAGGGCGATGTGCGTCGGATTAGCCGTGCCGCGAATGTGAGTTTCGAAACCCACGGAGATCCTACGGATATGCATACCCAGAGATGCCCAAGTTAAAATTTCGTTCTGGAGGAACCATGTAAGGCGAATGGAGGTATGGGTGCGCACGTGAATGACGACAATCGCTCGATGTGCGATTCCGTGATAGCGTTCTTCGTTGAAGGTCGCACGTAATTCTGCCGCGAGCGCCACAAGGCGTCCGTCCGCTTTTACGCGCATATCTGAGAGCCGCTCCAGCAGTTTTCGCGCCTTCATTGGATCAGCGAGGAGTTCGTCAAGACGCCCTAACGAAAGAACGAGCCATAAATGGCCCTCAAAATACTTCCCTTGTCCACCTTCAGAATCTGCGTACTATATGGCAGAAATACAAGTGCGACAGTCGAGGAGACACGCTGAGGAATTCGTCTTGCGAAAGTGTTGGGCGGCTTCTGCGGGGAGGACGAATGCGCCGACCTGGGTACGCCCGCTTCCGAAAACAATGGCGTCGGCGATGTAGAAGGAGGAGCGAAGGTAGAGTGCAATGGGATTGATCTTTTGCCATTGACCTATTGAGTTTTGAGGCGGTGAGCTAGAGGTGAAAATGGAAAGGTGGGCGCACCATGACGAGGGTGTCATCTACCCGGCCTATTTGCTTATAGGTCGGGAATCGTAGGATGATTGAAAAACAGGTCTCTGGTGGGGTAAGACCCGTCCGGATGGTTGGACATCACATACTAGATAATCGACACTCAAGACAATGTGTACTACAAGACTTACTTTGGTCGGCCATCCGTCCAGGACGTACAGCTCATACGTGTTATTTCCGGGAGGTTCGAAGCGCAGATATTCATGTACGCCGGAAGAATCATTTGTACGCGCCCAGTTCGAAATCGCGGAAGCATGACATGAGCTGGCCCGTGTCGGCCGACGAGCATCATTTGCGACAAGGCATATATGGAAAAAGACGCACTCATGCCATGATCGGCGAACCCTTCGAGACGAGCAGGCTACCCAGCTCGTCCGGACAAGCGCCTCCATCAAACACGACTAGCTTGACGCTCACGGAACTTTAGACACTCCGTGTTGACGATTCGAATCTGATTTTCTGGTTTCGTCTCAAGTACGTATCCTGACCTTGGTGTCATCGTCGCTGTTGTTCCAACTTCAGTGTCAAACACTTCCAGAAACAGTTCAGCAGCTCAGAACAGAAGCTCACCTGATTGCAGTCAATCAAGGTATGCCTCGTGCCATCGGAGAGTGGGACACCCTTCCTTACTTGTAGTCTATCTCCGTCATGGCGTTCAACAATCTACACTCGTACATGTTAATGAAATGGAGCCTCACGACGGCAAATGACTGTAGTTCCCATCGTCACAGTCCAGATCATTCCTGGTTGTGGTTGGAATGGTCACCTGAAATCACGCCTCAACCTCGAAGTTTCGGATTGGACTTGTTTCAAATGGGTGTTGCACGATATGTCATCAATGAACAGATTCGTTGAACAGTTCTAGACACAGGTCGCTAGTGGTTGCCTGGCACGCGTCATCGTCAAGTTCCGTGCTTGAGAATGTAACGTCAGGTTGAATGGAACCTCAGTGCCAGTCTGAGGCCTGACTCACTGGCGATGCATGGCTTCAGAAAAACCGAACGTCACTTCTGAACGCGACTACGACGTGCGACTCAAGTTTCAACCGGCGCAAGATCCAGCTCTCTTCTCCAGTGTCCAAAATGCAACCTAGCCTTTCCCTAAAGTGAAGTGCAGACTGTTTATTTCCAATGATAGAGTCTTTGGCGTTGGTCCCTTTTGACACTAACATTATCCCTCATTTTCGAGAAGATTAATGATTTCACCTTGTTGATGCCGAGTGTCTTTCGGGCAGAAATGGATAGAGATGTGGACACCCACCACGTCCGACAACCTCGGACGCGCTTCCTTTCCGAGGATGACAATGTAGCCTCTTCCCTTTTTTTCTAGTCGTTTCCGGTTGCTCCTTTATTTTTATACATCTTTATGAGCGCGTAAATGGATGATGGTCAAAGAATAACCTATGTTTATTGAAGGTATTGGTGGGACGTCTTAAGCTAAACGAAAATCACCTCAAATCTGGTACGATTATTACATCAACAAAATGAGCCAATCTCGTCCAACATTAAAAGTACTCTGACATTGCGTTTCGAACATCACAAGGACAGCAAAGCTGGTGCGAATTAAAAACCGATGCGGATGCAACCTAGGATTGGAAGAGCAGTTACCGAAGAACATTCAACCACCGCCAAACCACCGCTTCTTGATAAGTTCGTTGGTCTGACTATACACATCTTCCCAACTGTCATGGTAAAGACGAGAGTCCAAATCTAACACAGACCATCTATTCCAAGAGGTAAGGATAAAGTGGAAATGAGGCACGATGCTAAGGAAAAAAGCCGCCATGGCAGCCACTGATTCTTCCTCGATGGCGGAGTCGATGACATTGATGCTAAACGGGCGTTCAAAAGTCGATGAGCTGAGAGTTTCCCGATATCGTCTAGCTGGCAATCGGGTATATCCTCGCGTGTCGATGGCAAGTCCGATTGAAATCAGAGACGGACATGTCTCCAGAAGCAGTGCGAGTCCATTTGGCGTGATCCCCGGCGTGTTCCAGCCCCAATCCGTGTTGATGAGCAGTTCTTCTAACCGAGGCCATGCCGATACCATCATTAGCAGTTGGTTGTCTGACAGGCCCACATTCCACCCGAGATCGATGTTCATGCGACGAAGATGGTGGAATGCCATGCATGGCCACAGGTCATCCAACTCAAGTAGTGGTTCATCTGTGTAACGAGCTCCACTGTTCGCATTCAAATTGAATTCCTGGATCGTCGGACCCATGCTGACCATCTGGATACCAGCCATGAACGAGGAGAGATCCAGCTTGGAAGAATGGTTGTCGATGATGACAGTAAAACATGTGATAGCAGGCAGTCGGGTCCAAGGGAGTAAGCTCGAAATCGGGGCCAAGGATTCAGCATGGAACTTCAAGTAATTCAAGGCTGAAAAGGAAAGGGAGTTGGAAGGGGCGGTCCAATCCAGAAATGCGTCGCTCAGCATTAATGTGAGCTGACCCAACGAGGGCATGCGAGACAGATGTTCGAGAGTGCGCACATCCAATAAAGTTTGAGGACAATCCAGCGTCTGAAGGTTTGACCAGCCACAGATACCATCAGAGACGATCTTGGTAAACGCGAGTGTGCGCCGATAGCCCCCGATGTCAAGTCTCTTGATGTTTGGGGATGTCTTAGCAAGTGACCGAAGAGGTTCCTGGAGCGTACATGGATCCATATCCGAGGTTAGATCGATATCGAATCGAATTAGGGAAGGGAAAGGCAGGAGTAACAATGGTATGGTTTCCTCTGTGAATTTGCAACGCAAAGACCGAAGGTTCAGGAAAAGCGGATCCGCAGGAGTAAAGTCCATGGAGGTTTTGACAGATCTCCAGTCCAGTTTCATCTCGAAATCACACAAGCACCAAACACGACGCGCGTAACTGCGGAGAATATCCCGTTCAACTCGTTCGAGTGGTCTGGTCAACGAGTAGGTCTTCCTATTTCTGGTGAAGTAATCCGGGGCGGTATTTCTAGCAACAGGCTGGTACAGAAAGAGAACGATGGGTATTCAGCCCCAGTTCGAACCGTGATGAAACTTTGAAATCATCTCACAATTCTAGTGAATGCTCCCGGAAGACACCGTATTAGATGGCTTGGGTCGTTCAACTCTGACCAGAGTACATTGAGTGCTGGTTCCTTGAATGTACGACATGTTCTAGCCAGAGCAGCCAGATCAGAATCGACGCTCTTACAGTCCTCCTCGCTGGGACCAGAAGGAGCAAGGTGACAAAAGATGTTCAAAATGACCTCTCGAATTTCAAGCATGTGATGCATTCTCTGGAAGATTGGGTATACGAGGATGTTGGATCGGTTGGTGGCAGCACGAACAAGTTGGAAGTCCGCTATCTAACTTTCTCTACTTGATTCCCTATGCCCCATTTACCCTTGGACCGACATTCCTTTCGTTCGATAGCCGAATTGCCGACCATTCCGTTATCCTGGACATCGAAAGTCCGCAGACACGAACTGCGCAGCTTGGGTGGCTACTTGGCAGTCGGACGGTTCAGCGCATCCTCCCGAGATACTTCATCGCGCCGGCCTCCTTCAGCTGTGTCGGAAGAGCAAATACGGACATGCCGAGTAAATTCCTCTTGTGAAGAGTGTTGGACTGCTTTTGCGGGGATGATGGTATACCTTTTGGATATCTGGATGTCCCCAAGGATACTCTATTTCATTGGATACGTCATCTCGCAGAGAGAACGAGAAGAGTTAGGTCTGCTGGAGCAACACAAGAGTATGTATGAGGTTCGCGATCGCAGCATGTTGGGAACAGGTGCTGTGTCTCGCGCTCACTGACGTCTGGTAGCTGGTAGAGATGGTACACAAGCTCACGGCGCACGACGACATGCCTACTATCGTGGAGACACAAGGTGGGCCTCGTCTGCCATTAAAGCGTTCTCATACGGATCTTGTGCCTCTACGGACTTGTTTGATCCCTCACAGCACGTTTTGGCGGACTCAAGTTTAAGGGCGATGCTCGAGAAAGATATCCATGCGATGCAGCGCTTCGTCAAGAGTTTCAGCCACCGCTGTCATAAGGCGCAGACAGGTGCTAGATTATTTGGATGCGTCTCGACTCTCATCTTGACTCAGGGGATAGGCCACGATGCCAGAAGGAGCCCTCGGCGGCAGAGATGCGACTCAATAGATTGAAGAGTAGTACCCTCGCTGCGATGCAGGTGCAGTCGCCCTCGTCGCCAAAGGACCGAAAGGCAATGGTATGTGGAGCCAGGGAGTGAATCACCGCAGGCTCGTTTGGATTCATCATCGGTGCGTAGGAGGCGAATGTGTGGGCTGTCGCTGAGAAGCTTGATAATTTCACCTTTTTAATCGAATGTTTTTTGGGAAGAAATCATATAGAGGTGGATGTGGACACGCACGAAGTTCCATGAACTGACGCTCTTCCCCCGGCGAGGATCCGATGTCATTGTAGTCCCATCCCCTTTTTCTAGTCATTTCAAGCTAGCCGTTCCATCTTTTTCTCGTTAGTTTTTATACATTTTTATAAGCTCGTGGCCGAATAAGTATGATTTGCATTCCTTTGAAGGTGTTGGCGGGACGTCTTAGGCTAAACGAAACCCACGAACAGGTCCGTCGTCCGGACTCTGTTCAACTTTCACTATTCAACCGTGACACTCCGATATTGAAAGCAACCCATTTCGAATACCATAAGAACAGCGAATTAAATAATTTGGATGCAGTAACTGGACCTAGGATGGGAAGAACAGTTCCCGAAGAAAATTCGACCACCGCTTTTTAATTCCCTCGCTGGCCTGTTTTTGTACATCTTCCCAATCTTCCCCCCAAGAAGTGAGGATAAGTTCAAAGTGAGGCACGATGCGAGCGAAGAAAGCCGCCATAGCATCCACTGACTCTTCCTCGATGAAAGAATTAAGGACGTCGATGCGAAATGGACGGTCAAATGACGATGGACTAATGGGTTCCCGAAATCGTGTAGCTGGCAATTGGGTATATCCTTGCGTGTCGATGGCAAGTGTAATCGAAGTCAGAGATGGACATGTCTCCAGAAGTAGTGCGAGTCCATTTGGTGTGATCCCCATTGTGTTCCAGCCCCAATCCGTGTTGATGAGCAGTTCTTCTAACCTAGGCCATGCTGATACCACCATTAGCAGTTGGTTGTCTGACAGGCCCATATTCCACCCGAGATCAATGTTCATGCGACGAAGATGGTGGAATGCCATGCATGGCCACAAGTCATCCGACTCAAGTAGTGGTGCATCTGCGCCAGGTTCAGTGTCGTCTAGGGCATCTGGCACTTGATTCAAATTGAATTCCTGGATTGTCTGACCCATGCCGACCATCTGGATACCAGCCATGAACGAGGAGAGATCCTGCTTGGAAGGACAGCTGTCGATGACGACAGTAAAATCTGTGATAGCAGGCAGTCGGGTCCAAGAGAGTAACCTCGAAATCAGGGCCAAGGATTCAGCATGCAACTTCAAATATTTCAAATGCGAAAAGGAAAGAGAATCGGAAGGGGCAATCCGCTCCGGAAATATGTCATTCGGCATAAACGTGAGCCGAGTCAACGCAGGCATGCGAGACAGATGTGAGAGGGCATTCACATCCAAGGGTATATGAAGACAAGTCAGCGACTGAAGGTTTGACCAGCCACAGATACCATTCGAGACGATCTTGCCGATCTTGTTTGGGTTCATCCTCACTGGACGTTTATGCTCGCTAGACTCGAATTCATCCTCACTAGACCCGAGCTCATCCTCACTAGACTTGGGATGACCCCAGATGTCGAGTCTCTTGATATTTGGGGATGTCTTGACAAGAGACCAAAGAGGTTTCTGGAGCATACATGGATCCACATCCGCAGTTAGACGGATATCGAGTTGAATTAGGGAAGGGAAAGGCAGGTGCAACAAATGAATGGTTTTCTTTGCGAATTTGCAATGGAGAGACCGAAGGTTTGGGAAGAGTGGGTCCGCAGGAGTAAAGTCCGAGAAGGCTTTGAAAGATTCCCAGTCGAGTTTCATCTGGAAATCATGTATGCATCGAACACGACGTGCATAGCTGCAGAGGATATTCAATTCCGCTCGTTCAAGTGGTCTGGTCAACGAGTAGGTCTTTCTACCTCTGGTGGTGTACTTCGGCTTCTACAGAAAAAGAACG
>JBBPSB010000317.1:0-24557 GCA_038093375.1 Xerocomus brunneocitrinus
GATAGGCTCCGTCCTGGAATCATGTCGGCCTGGAAATGGCTAAAAACATTGCAAGAATCGTACTTGTCGACAGCCATAGGAGTATCCGTATGCCCCTGACGAGGAACCACAATGGGCGGTTGGGATGGAGTAGAGTGGTGAACAAAGATGACATGTCTGGACACGCACTCAAGCTAGCTTCAATCCTGAGCAAGTGGTCGGCATGTGGTCTTTTTCTCGTGAGAGCTTACCTGTCATCGAAGTCATCCGGCATCCAACAGACGAGCGCTTCATAAAGAGATAAAGTCTCTTTCCCAAGCGAGCAGAGCTCAGGAGGCTCATTTCCAGTTGCGACATCAAGTTTCTGGAGTTGATGATGGATGATGTGATGCAACACATGTAACAATGGAGGTATCTCGTCGTGATCAGGAGCATGCCGCGACATCAAAAACGTATGAATCGATGGCAACATATATGCAAGGTTGGTAAGTAAGCTTAGAATGGCAGTCAGAGGGGATATCTGCAAGGACTGAGCAACGGTCCAACATGTCAGAGGAGGGAGCAAACCAAGTTATTCTTTGCTAGTAAATGGGTGATCTCACATAATGCACAACAAATAGTTCGGGCCAGATGATCAAAGTCGCTATCAGGGTTAGCTGGAATGCCTCCGAGGGTATCAAATATTCGCATAAGCGCAGCACCATAGGACTGGACTTGACCCGCGTCTGCTGGACACACGGATATGAGCATCTGCAAAGTCGGGAGCTTTGATCCTTGTGGTGTGTGCGTAAGTATGATACCATGAAGCTATCAAACATCAGCCTCAAACGAGTAATTAGACAGCGGAAGATACTAACGATAAGGTTCCAGCTAGGGAGAGCCAAGACAGCAGTATTTTCTTGGGAAGAGAGGGTCATGACTGGAGTTCCTTCATCCATCATTTGAACATCATCGATGCCAACATCAGCATGAGGGGCAAAATCCTCTACGGGTTCTACAGGGCCTCCATCATCCAATTGAGTAGAAAACACATCAGGTTGAAATCGGCTGTTCCACCGCTGAGACGCGGGACTAACACTTGGAATGGCGGGAGACGGGAACTGGGAAGGAGATACGTTATATTCACTGACCACAAGCAGACAGATGGAACTCACGGGAGCATTAAATGAAGACATTTCTTTTCCTTTGCGTCCTATCATGGATTGTGAACGCGGAAGGCCAGTCTGAAATCCTGACGGTAGATCTCTCGTATCTAGCGCAACGCTCTGCTTTGGCTTGTCAAAGTCCGATATGACACCGAAACGGGGGCGACGAGGTGTTTCGGGAGCTAGCCGAGAGGGACCAGGGGAGCCCCACTGGCTCGATCTCTGCCTCTGAGATGGCAAGGGGCCCGCTATTTGCGAACCATCCTTCTTGGGGGAATAGGGTACAGCGTGTTTCCATGAAGAAGTCTCTAACTCGTGACGCTGCAAAACAGTCCATCAGTTATCCAACAATGCACATGTTCCTCACTTTGAAGGTCAACTCCGTTTTCAAACGCTCCTTGTCTGCCTCAAATTGTTTCTGCAACAAAACGTGCTTCGAATCGGCCTCCTCCTTCGCCGATTGGAGCTTTGCAATCTGTGCCGAGTGGTCCTGGGCTATCTGAGCGAGGATGACATCCATTATAGAGTTCGTGTAAAACAATGTGCCATGTACCTTTTCCATACGTTTTCTAAGAATCGTCACCTCTCCTTCCTTGGCAAACTTGGCCTCCAGAGCAGATCCCATTTCGACGTGAATCGCCTCGTTCTTTTTACGAAGCTGCAAGAGAGAACCTTTAATGCACTCACAACACAACTATGCACGACACGAATACCACACCTCTTCTATTTGTTGAAGCAACTGTTCAACGTAATCGTTGGAGGTAGCCGTAGATGGAACGTTCCTATCGACCCGTTGGGGAGGCCCAGGCTGCGGTCGAGACACATGTTGCGATGAAGCAGGCGACTGAGCGATTCGTGCACCACGCGCGGAAGACGGCAGACGCGAAGGAACCGGGGTTGGTCTCACAGAGCCTGTCACGGTGGTCCTGCGCATGGTTGGCGCAGCGCCCCGGGATAAGGGCGCAGCGGCGGGTCTGGGCACAGACCCTGTCCGCGCAACACCATTCGATCCCGAAGCATTTCCTGACCAAGTAGCAGGCCCTGACACGACGCGCCTTTGCTTGTCCCGGAGGCCATACGTGCCGTCTTGTCGAATGGAGATGTCTGGAAGGTCTTCCATATCGTCCAAAGTGTCCGTCCGCTGAATTGGTTTGCCGACGGACTGGGGTTTCCATGGCCCCGTCGTCTTTTGACGCTTGGCTGGGGGACTAGCAGTCTGTTGAGTTTGGGTGTTGGTAGCACGCCTAAACTTGGATTCCTCCTCGTCAAGAACAGCGAGTGTCTTGTCATCGAGCACCAAGTCATCCGTGAAGTAGTTGTCGTCAGAGTCTTGCATGAAAACTTGGGAACGACGGTGTCCAAGGATGTGCTAGCAGCCTGTGTGTTCGCCAATTCTTAGTGGATGGATTGGAAGATAGAGTGGAGTCGGACAAGTTGGCAATCGAGTGATGGTAGCAATTGAAGAGTTATACGCGCCTTTGTGACTTGGATTTCGTAAACGGATGATAAGTGTGAGGGAAAGATCACTGATAGACGGTCACTGGCAGTAGTGTTTTGGGTCTGGGGCCGCTATCTCCCGGGTCTCTGGTCGGTGGTATCATGCTGCGTTTGTCATTGTAACATCAATCCTAACCAAGTTACTTTATCGAGTTCATCAAGCTTTACTATTTGGCATGTCATTGCTTGGTACCATCGTTACGTCGTAACTCAAAGCATCCATGATCAAGTGCGGAAGCTTCTATCAAATGAAAGAAAGTTACCAACGCCGCTTCAGGCTCAAGTTCAGGTTTAGGAAAGGATGATGTTACAGATTTCGGTGTCTGGTTCCGGGAAACACAAAGTTGCGGTCGTGCTAGAATCACTCGCATTGCACTTCATGGTGAAAAAGGCTACTAAACTTGTTTGGGGTCGTCAAAAGTACACAAGGTCGTCAAAGTCGTCAACGTGAAAGTAAACCTGGAGTCCTGGACGTTGGAGACGTGATACCCCCAAGACACAGAACCGAGGCATGGTGATGGTGACTAGTGATGATCTTCGCCGGAAGGGCGAAGCCGGGAAGTGAATGCGGAGGTCCGCAGCGATCGCTACCGAGCGAAAAGGCTACTGCAATGCGCCGAGTTATCAGCCTATACCAGTGCGACAAATCATCGCCTGTTAGCCAACATAGCGAATTTTGATCGCACTATTCCGGTTTCGGTTTTCCAATACTGTGGTGTACGTTCATAAAAAAGGGAGAGTTTAGATGGGATGGGAGTACCTCTAAATTCTTCGGCTTCTTGATTTTGCTCGTAGTTCAAGACGAGACGTTTCAGGTGTTGCTGCTCCACCTTGTCCTGGAGCTGTGCCGAACGCGTATGCACCGCGAGGGCAGATTCTGTAGGGATAGGAAGATATCGCGCCTATAAAAATAAGTTAGTCCAGGATCTCGCTTGATATTTGACTGATAGACCTGTTGCCTGTTGCCTCTCTTGGTGATCACTGTAAAGTTCATCACCGATCCGTTGGTTGTACTGCCTTCACCATCAGCGTCTCCCTCGTTATCGTCTCCACGCTTCTTTCTAGCACTGGGTGCCAATACAGCAGAGTCCCACCAAGCTGCCTTCTTGTCAATCTTTCTGGACTCGACAGACGAATCTGTGATGATCTTGGCAAGCTCTTTTTCAAATTCTGCATCCGCTTCCTCTGAGGGACCAACGTATTCCTGAGCAGAAAGTACCACGACCGGATCTGGCGATGGTGCACGATCCTCGGCCTGTCAAACGTCATGTCTATGATTGTCCCCGAGGAGATTTGCAAACGAGCTCACTGTAGACTCTTGGCCAGTTGTGTCACCATCTTCTTCGTCATCTTGTTGAGGTCGTTTTCCGCCATCGTCGCTATCATCACCACTATCAACCTCAGTTGTCACTTCGATGAATAGTTAGCTACGAAAGGAAGGTTTATGAGAACCACTCACATCCAGCATTTTGCATGACCGTATTGAACATGTCATCGACAGCGGCGGCGGCTTCTTCGATAGACTTTGGCATCGCTAATTTCGGTCGAATAGCCTACAGAACAAATGAGGTCATGGTCATGAAAGTTATACAAATTCGTCTTACATCAAGGGAGTCTGACAGCATGAAATCCACATCCATAGGCACCTCGTCTTTACATAGGACGTAGTACTGAGGGTTGTTAGTGTTTTAACATGTTGAACGACGAAAACCGTTCACCTGGAAGAATGTTACGAAGTTATCGAGTTTTCTTTTCTGACTTCCCTTGTCAAAACACATGCCAACGGTGTCTAGCATCACGCAGACCATGCGAATTCTGAAAAAGTCATCTGGCATATCGAGTACGCAAGGCTGGCGCGGCAATGGCTGGCCATCAGCTGGGACGAAATGTGAGTGCGAAGGATGCAATCCAAATGCGAACAAAACTGACGATGCCCGAACGTCACAAGAGACCATAATGTGTCAAACACCAAGCTAGAGCTCACTAGACGGAATATGTATAGTTCTCCGAGGTATTTCATCGTCGCTATTCGTTGTTGGTTCGTGCTGTAAATGTTTTGCTCTATCCCCCGACGTATGTCCTCAAGCACTTGGTCTACAACAGATACGGTGAATGCAGAATGATAGCGCTGCAGGTCATACGTCAGCATTGCGAGCAAACTGATATTGCTGTACTTGATTTTCCACGGTTTCGCAAAGACCTTGTGCAAAGAGCGCTGTACAACGGGATCGTCCCAATCCAGTTTCCGGATGAGCTTGAGCACCTTGTCGATGGTTTTCTTGGCAAGAACATCGAATATAAGATGGCGAATGAAAAGCTCTATCGGAGTTCGTTCCTTCTCGACACGCGGGGCACGCTCAGGGGGATTGCACTGGATGGATGCTCAGCGTTAGACTAGAGAATGCTTCATAGGTTCGCACCTGGTAGTAGGCGTTCTCAAGCAGTAGGATTTGCCTCTGATCAAGATGCTGTATACTTTGTTTGCGCTTCATCAGCTCGAGCTAGAGGACAGTGAGCCGCATATAATATGACACTAAATGCGGCCAAATCCGCACCATGGTACTGAATCTTTCTCTGGTATCCTCACTTCGCAGAAGGAAGCGTCCGCACCCTTCAAGCAAAAGGGCCATACTTTCTACGTTCGTACCAGAGAAGTCATCAAGACAAACTTTATATATGTGCAATATGAGGTGGGATGGCACGATGCGAAACTTTGTCAAGTTCGACAAATAGACATTATTCTTCGGGAATGGGGTCAAGTAACATGCCATCACCAAGCCAAACGACACACCTTGATCCGCGTTTCGGCAAGTTCTTTCACAACGTTCTTTTTCCTTTGTAAATACCGGAACTCCTCATCCAGCTTGATACATCGGTCAACTCTTGTCCATATATAGATTACAATGAGTTGCTGAGATGAAGACTCACAGAAGCGACGAGCTCGGATCCTATGTCCGGCATGTACTGACTGAGGGTAGCAACCAGCCTGGAGTAGTGAGGCAAGAGGTCGGTTCTGTTCTTCGGAACGGTGATCAAGAACTGGTCTAGGCTCGATCAACTGTCCAAGATCCGTGAGATGAAAACACACCTTGACGAGTCTCTTTCTGGCAGCCTTGGAATTAAGGAACGCAAAGTCGACGGCGGCTTGATCAATCATTGCCCGGTTGGTGGCATCCGGGAGACGAGCCAAAAGGGCAGTAAGAAGCTGTGTGGGCCCCTGAGGTGCGAGTTGAGGAGACAACGGGGGGGTCGAAGGTTTGGGCGAGGTCGGAGTCGGCGTGATTGTACTGCAAGTCATGGTGCATCACAATGACGGACTTTGTGTAAAAATCCAGGGAAGCTCGGTTCGACTCACCCATCCTCTTCGTCGTATAAACTGTCTGGTCCATCCCGAGGATGAAGATGTCCATTAGTACGTGCGTTCCCATTGGCTTTGAGTCCTTCGAGCTCCTGTTCTAGCTTTCTCGCCTCTACTTCGGCCTTTTCTTTCTCGGCTCTCTCTCGCTCTTCATCAGCTGCGCTGTCCACTTTTTCTTCCGATTCAATACCAAGAACACTCTTGGGCACAAAATCTTTCAGGTCTTGAATGTCCTCGAAATACTTTCGCTCTTCCTCATCTTCCCATTTGCCACCAGACACAAGCAAGGTATCTTCCGATTCGTCCGCAAGTATTCCACCAGAATTCGACCCTATCTGAATCGAGTCCGGCTTCTGAGAAGCAGTTGGCAACGCAGGCATAGGAAGATAGAGCAGCTCAGAAAGCCTAGAGGCGGGGATTAACAGTAAATACAATGCAAGGAGTTGCACATACGTCTGGCAGCTTGCGAGGAGCTTTTCGTATCCCTTTGTCATTTTCTCGTATGCCTGCTGCCGGTCTTCGAATATCTCACCAGAACGAATGTATGCTTCATGATTGCGACGGTCCTGATCGTGGAGGCGCTATCGAAGACCCGATTTAGAGCACAGATAATAGAGGAAGATAGTGCGGCCACGTACCTTGTGTTCCAAAACTAGCTTCTTGGCTACGCTGTCAAAGTAGCCTTCACACATGTGCTTGAACCGCTCACGTATGCCGTGCTCTACGAGTTCTTCGTCTTCGTTCAGAAGGGGAGGGAAGCTTCCTTGAATCTCATTTGTCGTGATGGAGGACAGAGTACCGGGTTCTGAATCGCTAGGTATTTGCTTGGTCTGTGCAGGCAATAATCCAAGATATGGACGGGCATATGATTTGAGAAACGTCGAAAGCAAAGGGAGTGAAGACAGAGTAGAATCGTTGGAGAGCTGTATCGAATGTCAGTCTTGACCCGTCTGACGGAACAGGAGATGTCTTACCAATTCTTTGACAGCTTTCATAATCCACCCCCCGCCACTCTTGGTCGGAGAATCCTTGATAAGGCCAACCAGAGCAAGCTCGGAGCATACGCGAAGGACCGGCCGCTGGCGGGTGATTCTCGCAGCGTCCTCCTTCTCACGCTGATCGGGCGGAAGAGCGGAGAGGGCTGCTCTCGAAGGAGCAGCGATCGCGGAAGCCAGCAAGTTCACAAACGCGGGAAAAAAGGAAGTCGGGAATCGCCTGTGGAGGGTGCATATGACCTGGAAGCATGTGAGTCGGAGCGCCTCAAAGCGTTTCGGGATCCCGCACCTCCACCGCGGCCCAAACGTCTTTATCTGTCTTACATCGTGAGATACCATCTAACGCGGCGGCGGCTATCTCGTCGATGTATTTTTCGAGCGAAAGCGAGTCAAGGTCCTTGATAATCTGGTCTCTGTTATCTGAACCGATGGACTGACGCATGCGCTTGATGAGCGCGGTGTGACGCTTGAGAGACGAGTCGAGTTTTGAGGACTCTGATAGACTAGAGTGAGACATATTGGTTCCGTGGCAGAGCGGTGACAGACCTGGGGTATCGAGGGAGAGGTTCAAGGCTTTGAGCTTTACACGCCGTGCGTGGCGGGCTTTCTCTTCTTCTACCTTTGTCAAAGATGATGGATCCATTTCGGACTGCGATAGAACCTTTTACAAATGGTGTATAAAACAGATCAGTGTCAAAGTTGAGTCGGTTGGTGGTGGCTGGGCAGGCCAGCGCTTGCAAATGACTCTGTATGAGTTGCCTTTTTGGGACAAGTCCCACCCTCGTGAAGGGACCTAAAATTTGCATCCAAAACTTTTTTCATACACTTGCATGGGTAAGTGTGAAATCAGGATTGCCGTGAAGGCCAGTGGTTACCCAGTTCCCGACTTCTCACGACAGTGAGCGGCTACGATGTACGATGAAACGCCTGCGACAGTTGAGTAAGGCCAGCGGCCATTTCGTTCGTCCCGTCTCAGTCGAGCTGAGTACACGTGAACGAACGCTGAAAGCTGACCGACGTGAGAACAAGTCAGACCAGCAGACTATTCCCTTTTGAAGCTCAAGCCCAAGCGCTCGGGAACACCTTCCCGTCTAGATACACAGACACGACGCAGGTGGTGCTTCCCCCCGAATCCATGAACAGTGGCACCTTCTCCGACTCAAACACTCCGCCTCGCGCTCCAACAGGACCACTAGCATCAACGACTGTGGTGTGACAGGTCTCCCTGTCGGAGTCAATAATGTATTCCTCCAGTTGCCCTGATCATCGTCCGCAAATCAGGTAAAGCGGTGCTTATCTACGCGACGGGGACAGGTGTAACACGTTCCCCAATCTCGAGGTATGAATTACACTATTCGACGTTAACGAATAAAAACGGATGACATCAAGCCAGAACAACAGAACGAGCAAAGCAGAACATCAAGTACACTTGATCAGTTAGCGTTTAAGAATATAAAATAATAAAGTACGTATGCAATGAGTCGAGATGAAGCAACGTGCAGCGTTTATGGGGGTAAAAGGACGAGATCGCGGTATAAGCGGAACCAAACAGGGCCATTGAAAGTGCTTAGTGTCGCTGGGGCATTACTGCACGTTGTTATCGTTAATGGGATAGTTGAGTTTTCGTGATCGTTCGTCGCCCTGTGGTACTGATGAACGACTGGCGCGCTGATGGGAAGTCGTCGCGGCATTCAAGAACGTCTTGGGGTACCCCGTCCCGCCGTTAAGGCCAGGAACAAACAATGCCCCGCGATTATAGGAACTACGTTCTTTCCTCCGCATGTGGGTAGGCTTCGGGAACTCTTCTGGGAGTCCTTGTTTCGGGCCGGGATCGGAGTAAAATATCTTTGGACGCCATTCCTCACGCTCGTCCATGATGCACGAGTTCTTGAACTTTTCGACAAGTGCTTCTTTCCCCCTTTTCACGTCATGTCCGCTTTAGCGACATCAGATGATCCAGCGGACAAAGGACTTACTGATAGTTTGCATAGCTCATTTGCAGTACCTTCTCGCTCGAGTACATGTTCCTATGGCACGGCGTTATAATTCGTTCAAATGTCGTATGATTTGGTCTTACCACTTCTCTCCCAGCGTCATTTTTGCGAACCGCAAAAGATCCTCCACGCCAATGAAGTTAACGAACGCATATCCGACGTTGCATCCTGCCAAACAAGCAAGATCAACACCAAGAAATCCACAATAGCATGAAGAATTTCAAACCATTCTGGAAGTCCATGCGCAGGTAGAGGAAATCGATACGCCGCGGACAGATTTTGTTGATGTACGCAATCAGTTCTTTGTCGGTCATTTTATTGGGGATGTTCTTGATCATCACGGTGGTTCGCGTATCAAGGCCCAGCTCGATCTTGCGAATGTCCAGTTGATTGTTCTCCGGAGGAGCCCGAGGAGAAGCCGGATACGTCGCGGGATATACACGATTGGAAGTAGGGGAATATGGATGGTGGGGTAGAGGCGGAGATGTATGTGGTGGATAAGGATAGGGGACAGCCTGGGAGGAAGCACCGTGGTAATACCCCGGAGTGGGTGGAAACACAGACCATTGTTCTGGTAGGACGCTTGGTGCGCCCCACGCGACCCAAGTGCAGGTCGATGCATCCCAGCATATTGAAGAGCACACGGGCGGCATGGGCGACTGTGGGGAGACTGGGTATTGCATACCGTGAGCAAGGGACGAAGAGACCCAGGGAGACTGCATAGATGTGTCTGCAGCGTATCGGTCTGTATGGGTCAAATAGTCATGGCCAAAAGGTGGCTGGGCTCCCGGGCATGGTGGGGTGCACAGGTCGGCCGTGCCACCAGCCACCTGAGTGGCCTCAAAAGGACAAACCTGTGATTCATCGAAGGCAATGGAGTTCATATTGGCAGTGCGTGTGTGATCTGCGTCAGCCAGCCTGTGATGAGCGCGAGAACGAACGGCGTCAAAGAAGAGATTGTTCGATCCACGTCTGCCGAACTGATCGGTAGCAAAGGCGCCACGTTCGTTAAGCTTGTCAACGGAGAGCGTCTCGTCCGTGAGGGGGTCAACGATGTCCACGGGATAACGGATGATGGGTTTTTGACGATCAGGAACAGACGAGTTATGGCCTATTACGACTGAGCCCGGGTCCAGGTTGGTGGTGTTTGTGCTCTCGCGTTCACAAGGTGCTGGATGGTCACAGACTCCGGCGTCGTTCAGGAGAGGAAAGGGAACGCTACTCGAGGTCGTGATCGTTTGCGACTGGGATAAATACGTGGAAGCCGTGGGTGTATTCGGCTCCGCGGCAAGTCCACCCCCGAGATGACCTTCTAGACCAGCCAATTCTTCTTTTTCCAAGTCCCGTGGCCCACTATACCCACCATGAAAGACGTCTCGTGGGACCAGCCGGAGTTTCATGTTGTCAACTACTCGTCCGTTCAGACTCTCCCATGCCAAGTCTCCCGCACGAACATCGTAGTATTCGACCATGAAAAGCTGGTGTACAAAATTGTCAGACGCGGATTTCGGGAAAGGAAAACAAGACAAGAATGCATTGTGCCGAGGGAGATAGCTCGGAATCAGTCGAAAGACTGGGATTGGACTCTGAGTGATCCAAGTACTTTAAAGCAGAACATACCTGATTACATTTCTCCTCATCTTCTTTCAGGAGGCGGAAGGACTTGATTTCGCCGTACTTTGCCAACACACTTTTGAGTTTTACGGGGACGAAGAAACGAACTCTGCTCCAGCCAGAATAATTGTGATCACGCTCTACCATCATTCCACCCACTGATATACAGAACGCGCCTTCCGTGTGTGTCAAGGCGGCTGACGCCGGTTGACCAAGGAGCTGAGAAAGTTGAGTACACGGCGCCACGGATTACGTGGACGAACCTACTTGTAAGAAATGATCTGGCACGACGAACAAACAAGTCAAACCCTCCGCCCATGGGCTGCCCACCGTGCCGTCGCGAGCGACCCTCTGTTCGTCATTTGGATTTGGAACGGAGAGTCGACGTGAGCCGTTGGTATCTATAAGGCGTTTGACTCTTTGTGCGTCACGTATGTCGTAGATCGCGAGGATAATAGCACGTTTTTCCTGGAAGCGGTAATATATGGTCTGGATGGCGTTTCCGGTGTTTGAGACACTTTGCGGGTTCGCCCGAGAGGGAGACGAGTCGTCCGGAAGGGCTGCCAGCGAGTGGAAATACGGACCGATTACGTCCTCGGAGAGGTCATTCGGAACGTTTCCAATCTAAATTTTACCGTCGGTTTAGCCCACAATGGACACAGCACGAGACTTACAATCAAGAAACGGCTCTCAGTGGAATCGCTAGAAAGAGGGTTTTTGGAGGGAGATGCGGATTGGTCGCCGGGTGGGCTGAGGTCTGTTGGATCCGGGTCTGTACTGTCGCTTCTGAGTGACGAAGCGGGGGTAAGAGGCGGCGTTAAATAGTGGTGATTCTTGGACTGCTGGGATCGTTTGTTTGGGTGGAGATCAGCGCCTTTTGTGGAAATGTTTGTCGATAATTTTGCGGGGTTAAGGGAAGGGACCTGAGACGAGGAAGCGGTTGGCTGTAGAGAGTGATGGTCGGAAGAAATGTTGCGCGCGCTGTATTGCGTGGGAGTCAGGGAGACCCGAATACAGAAGACAAAACAAATGGACACACCGGAGATTTGGGAGTGAAGGGGAAGGCTGAAGACGGGGAGGACGGGCGATTGCCTCCGCTGTGGGGTGCAGCGAAGGAGACATGATGGGGGGGAAGGATGAAGCTCGAAAAGGTGTCTGCGCACGCGAACTGTGCTTTAAGAAGGGGGAGGGGAGAAGCTCGGTGACAGAAAAGGAATAAGGATAGGCAGAACGCGCGATTAATTTGATGAGCCAAGTTGACGTACATAGAAGCAAGGAGAAGGTACGCTCGTGCATGGAAGGGGCAAGTTTAGAACCAGAGTTAAGAGGGAAAAAAAAAAATCAAGGGTACCAGGAAACCGCAAGGAATACAGAATATAGCAATTGCTATGCACTGGGTGGTTCTACGACGGTCCTAGTCAGTCTTACCGGTCAAATCACCACGGGTGGAGACAGAATAGTTCTTGGTGCAATCCTCCTGATGAGGTCTGATTCGCTCCGTGGCTATCGCAGCGCTTTTGGATGACGCAAATTGGCCTATATCAGTTTCATTTATCACCGGAGAAGCCCAGACTGGTTACGAACATGCCCACTTACGCACCACCTGGACGCGTCAAGCATGGCTACCGGCACGGATAGGCAATCGGATAGACTAGTCCTCGGTCAGCCATCGTCCGACCCAGGAAATCAATATATCACCATGTCGATGCCCCAAGCATGTGGACAGCCGCAATCATCATGACGAACAAGAACACTCACCCCCTCGACGTCGCGACAGAGGCTTTCGGAAATTAAAAACAAGCCGCCGACAATACAAGGCCCGGCCCACTCGGCGTGGGGACAGCATGGCAGATGCCATTGGTCGGAAGCCTCAGCTGATACCATTTCAGCCAATGACTACTAGCGTTTTGCTTAGTAATGCCCGTGTTCGCATAGCTTGTCTCATCACCTTCACCATGCCGTTCTACAAGATGCTGTGTATATCCGCCCACTTTCGAGAATATGTGCGTGTTTCTCGTGTACAAATACCACATGGACTCATCATACGGTCCAGAGACACATTAAAGACCTCGTAACATTGTCTGCACGCCATGTGATGGACAACGGCGGTGTGGTTCGCAATATCGAATACTGGGGAACTCAAACACTACCTCAGGTCATGAGGAGACATAAAAAAAGCCAGTCAATCGCAGAGTGAGTTTAATTCGCCGTTGTACTTCCATTTCTCACTCTACCCAGCTATTGGACCATGTACTTTGACACCTCGCCGCGGACACTCAATTCCTTGGCTATCAAACTTCGGCGAGACCCCCGTGTCATACGCTGGACGATGCTCAAGCAGGGCGAAAAAATTCAAGACGTCGTCTTGCCTAGGGAGAAAACTGTGATGAGAATGGACTACCTAAAGCCACCCAAGGAGTCGTCGTGGTCAGACATATCTCTGTAACCCGGTTCTAAACTTTTACTCCCATCGTGGTCATGTAGTACATTCACCCTAATTCCCAGCTCGTTATGACAACGCTTCAGTCCCCCACTCTTGGCTCATCCATAAATTTGCGACTGACCTCTGTCCATGTATTTCATCTCACCTCATTCTTTGTCCATGAGCGGTTGTGGCGGATGACAAGTAGATCTTAATCAGCAGCTTGACCGCTGCCGTCATGCAAAGGTATGGTGATTTGCAGATCGCATCTGACTGACATTGCATGCAACCCACGAGCGTAGTGGCCTAGACAGAGGTCTCAGCCCCAGGATATTTTCACCTGAAGTGTTCAGGGACTTGAACCCATTCAACAACTCGGCTTAACGATGTCCAACATTGAATTGTCGCGACTGCTCATTGTAATCAAGGCCTTATCTCAGAGTGATGTAGTACAACGAGTTTCTACAGCACATTGAAACCACCACTGCAGAGGTTCGAGCAGATCTAGCCAACACTAACCAAATCTTTTTCGGCACCCGAGTAATCTATCCTTCAAGCTTCACTCTGCGATCTCACCCAGCCAACCAAATCGTGTAAGCTGGAAATAACTTGAATATTTCGAAGGTCTTCGTCCGCTTTTTTGTTTTCCTGGTCTCCATAAGGACTAGGTCGTCTAAGCAGACGCGCTTGCATTCCAGCACCCTTGGCTCCATAATAATCGCTTATGAAGTTAGTATTCTATTCCAAGCAAAAGCCAACCGAGCTTACCACTCAAGTTCATCGCCGACATGCACGCCTTGGTCGAGACGAGTCGTACTGTCAACAGCTTGCAGTGCACGTCTGAATATTTCTGCATCAGGTTTCTCAACTCCTTCCTCCTCACTCAGGACAAGAGGATTTAGAAACGAGGATATTCCGAGATCGGCGAGAACGAGACCTGTAGTGTAGCATCAACGAAGCTGATCACTCTGCGATCCCAGATAGGCGAAAACATACGCATTCTTGCATCTGAATTGCTGATGAGCGCTGTGCGAACGTTCATTTCTTGTAGTTGATGCACTGGCGTTTACACATTAGACGCCAGAAAGTGGCAGCAACGTGCCCACGACATACGTACGGGAAGTGCATCATCAAAATTTTTGTATCCTTCGCTGGAACTGAAGCGGTCCATGAGCCGGGACACGATTTTGTTCAGGGACAATTCCACGGCTGCATGCATCCTGTCTGACCCATGCGTTTTTGGTGTGGATACGAAATGGCCACATACCTTGCGGGTCAGCGCCGGCTCCTATGGCTGTCCTCTTAATAACCTCAGACCACCATCCGTGAGCACCAAGCGGGCCGTGGTAAACGGGTTTGTCCTTCTGTATCTGCTTCAGGCCTCGAAGCAGGTGGGTAAGATTCAAATTGCTCCAGAGGGTAACTCACTGGCTTTGAACGAGTGCTGTAGGGCATTTGGACTCAGAACGCCCAGGAATGGCGCGAAAACCTCTGAATATTGGACATGGATGGGCTTTCTGGGCGTAATTAGGGTATGGAGTGCGTCGAAAGTAACGAACCTGATCATGTATTCTAGAAGGAGATGTGAATGGAATTACTTATGCGGGTTGTACATAAATAAAAGGAGTGCTGCGTGAGGGCGACTTGAACCATCCGCCTCCGTGGCCGCAACACTTTGTCTGCTCGTCCCATCCCAACAAAACCTTTCATTCTCGAGTTCTGTTTGACGGGCGGCAAGTTGCGCAGTCGTGATCAGCGCCGACTTGGATGTGCGACGAGGCGGCGGGCTACAACAGCTCTCTTCGATCTTTCAGGTATTAGCACACGCTGCGCGCAGGCGTCAATCCCGGCGAACCTCGTCCCTCGTTGCTCCCTCTCTCCAAACGTTCACCATGTCTAATACTCCTGCACTCGATTCACAATCGCTCCGCCGCACCCAGTCGACCGGCGACATACCCACGGTAACTCAACCCGCTAGGGCTCGGATATCTGCGTCCTATCGTCGCTCGGTACACCGCGGCCTCGAAACAGCTCCTTCCTCGCCAATAAATAATGCTGGACTTGCAGAGTAAATCAGATTTTATATCGTCCCCTATGTCGATCGCTGATGGTTCACAAGACCGCCTTCTTGGCTTAGGCAGGCCAGCCACACCCCTAGCAGTACTCAAGCAGCTCCAGCCCCAGTACAACCTGGTCAGCGACCTCCGAGGTCGTTCATACAGAGGGTGAAAGTGCTGTTGGGTATGGGCCCAGATGCATCCAGGACCAGAAAGGCATTGGTATCGCTAGTCGGGACATTGATCTATAACTTCCTTCAGGTTGGTTTCTCCTCGTCCCACAGTACCCTTCTTATGCTCGCGGAATCACTAGGCCGCCGCTGTCATAGCACTCCTCAGTATTTCTTCAGTGATGAAAAGCCCACAGGATCAAACAGTCGAACAAATTCACGCCTGTGGACGACCCCTGGTTGCCTGGAATAGTCTCTGGTTAGTACGACTCGCAGTGTCGTCTGGGTTGACGTGTTGGAACTATTTTCGCATACGAGCAGCGTGAGCTGGCAATGTTTGATCGTGAACTGTCTTTCCTCATCAAGATTTAGGGACAACGCCCCAAGGGAAGACTCCGAGTCAGCGACACAGCCAGGCGAGCCTCAACCTATCGCGCGTCCCGGAGACCTGAGGCATCGAAGACAACAAGACAGAGGAACATCCACTGCCACCAACTCAGAAGATCCACCAGTACCCTACAATCATATCTATGCACGGTTTGTCGACCTATGCTTGACGTACACAAAACTGATTTGACGTTAGGTTGTCCCTCTTTTTGTCCATGTTTACCTTGACATGGTTCTTAACCGCACACATCCTCGAGTATACTTCAGTAAACTCATGCCGTCTTTCCGCCCCTCTTGTCTGGTGGCTTACTTTTGGAATTTTGTGTACCATGTACTTGCTCGTTTTGGAGGTCGTTCTCTTCGGTTTTCTTGTGTTTATGGTTTTACCATTCATCATGGTCAGTGTCGTGACAATCTTTGTCCTCAGAGAAGTTGATTTTTTGCAGCTCTTTTACAGCATCATATTACTTTGCCTGGGGCGCCATCCATTACAGAATCCACATTACATCAAACCAGATATTGGAAAACTCCCCAAATCGCTCGTCGACCGCATACCACTCGTCATCTATATTCCGCCACCACCCGACGACACGTCAGCACCTGTTTCCCTACCGAAACCTATTCATACCTACCCTCCAAAGCCGCCCGCACCTGCACCAAGAAAAAGATTTGCCTTCTTCCGCAGAAAGACCCCAAAGAAGGACAATATGACAGATGCCAACACCAAGCGTTTGAGTAACAAGGATTCAATACCTGATACGCTCAAAGAACCTGAGACATGGGAAGACAACTGGGAGCAATGCGAATATCCATTTGTCAGGCTAGAAGGCAATCGTGCTGCGTGTGCGATTTGTTTGATGGACTTTGAAGAGCCGAGAAGGCTGTCTGCGGCCCTTCATCAAGATCCGGACAAGGAAGATGTAGCCCCGCCATCACCTCGCGCAGATGAGGCAGTGATTCCAGTCGAGAACATCACCGAGGAGGAGCGAGACGCACTGCCTCGGCTCGAAGATGCTGGGGAAGGACCCCAGCCATTACGTCTATTGGCTTGTGGTCATGTCTTCCACGTAAGCCCTCTGATACTTCATATATCATGTTTCTGAAACATCAAGCAGAAAACTTGCATCGATCCTTGGTTGACTGATGTTTCCGGTCGATGTCCAGTCTGTCAGCGCCCGGTCGAAATTAGTGAAGAACCAAAGAAATCTAGGCGGAGACAGCGACGGTGACCCTCGTAGTCGTTCTCAGTTGCTTGCAAAGGGAAGATACAATATTCAAGGTAGTGAATCGTAATGTGATATTATATTGGACAAGCTGATAGTGACACCCCACCATGTATTGCATCATCGTCATTCTTTTGGACATGCACTACTATTGCGAGTACGCGATGGAATACGGGCCCATCTGCGTCGACAGTAACCATCTGTTTTGCGCAGCCTGTCTCAGTCAGCGATCTAGTCTGAACTTGAAGCCCCTGAGCAAGCACGGCTTATTAAGTCGCGATCGGGAGCACTCAACTTGCCTCTTACCATGTCGTTGCAGATCGAGTCGCCAGTAAATCCTGGGAGCCAGCCCGACTCAGAAAATAACATTGATTATACCCCAGATGAGCCGGTAAGACAGTGTTCTCATTCCAGCGATTCGCGCTGACCAAAGTTCAGGATCCGCCGTTCTCCCATGAACTCTTCGACATGGACAAAGGTACCATTGCGGCCAGGAGGATCTGGCTCAAGATCAGTCTTATAGCTGTCGGCCTCATTGTGTTCATTGTGTTTGCGATCCTGTCGATCTATTGGGCAGCTCTCGGAAGATTTTCCGGAAATGTTCATAACCTATCTGGGTATGTTGTAGTAAGTCCTGAACTCGCGATCCACGTGCACTCGCTAAGCCTGTCATAGGATTTTGATGGGGGACAGATTGGTCATGCGGTGATGGAAGCCTTCTCTACGTTGCACGGCAACGAGCAACTGTCATGGTTGGTGCAAGACCCTTTGGAGTTTCCAAACGGACCATCGGACGTCCAGGAGGCTCTTCTTGATCACCGTTGTTGGGTAGCCGTGACAGGTGCGTGCTCTTGTGCCTTGAGCCCATCCGATGGGGTCGTCTGACGACGCATGCTTAGTCAACCCAAACGCGACCTCCAACCTGCTTACAGCAATAAACTCCATAGATGCAACATATAATACCTCTGATGCGATCAGTGCATACCTCGTAAACGCAAGGAACGAAGCTGCGTAGTGAGCATTCACATTCTGATATCAAGGTGACACTTGGTGATGCCCCTCCCAAGCCGCATCCTCATTTCTCCAATGGCAAGCGACCTCTTTCGCGCCTAGGATCTCCGATGATACATGGTTTATAGGTAAACTTGATCCTGACGAATATCACGCAGACAGTTAGTCTCGGTTTTGCAAAACAACTGGCGTCGCAATCAAACCTTGCCAGGCTGATGAGCACTGCACCGTCCCTTGTGACAACGCCAGTTAATTACGTAGTGTACGACCTCAGGCCGTTTGACGTTTCTGTGTTTGTCCTTTTCTCATGCATGTGGGGCGAGTGTTGCTACTTAATCCTTTTCAGGGCATCTGCCGTTGACTTTGTCGGACTTATTTATCTCATGATCCTGGCGGTAAGGTTTCCCTTGCCACCCTTTCGTGACTGCTGACAGGTTGCTGTGTAGTTCATATTAACGGTGGGTCTGGTTCAAGGCCCTGTCCCTTTGACTAGTTGAACTTTACTCCTCAGAACCATCTTTTGGCTGCGGATAATCAAAGTGGTTTCGGTAGACGTCTGACACTGAGATCACTAATCTTGATGCGCTTGCTGTGGCCTTTCACTCTCTACTTTTTCATCTCGGTAAGCAAAACGTTTACATATTTTCATCAGACCCACATGTTTGCAGCTCGTGTATGCTTTGCTGAGTCTGGCATTTGGCGTTCCATTTGGACGATAGTAGGCCGGTTCTATTGCTTTCAGGCCGCGTGCTGATCCTCGCATAGCTATAATGGTGGCTTCGTCATCTATTGGATGATGTCCTGGATGGCGATGGCTGCACTGCGCGTTTCTTGTCACTTTTCAGGCGTTTCCATGCTCATGCGTCTATAGGGGATTCGCGTTAGAGTCCATGCTCACCCTTTTGACGATTGCATTCGTCCCAGTCTTTCTTGTTCTGTGGATCATCGGTAGGTCATTGTTATCAAATAATTGCGCAGTGACCCATTTTGCCTAGTCAATGTTTCCGTCTCGTACTATCCCGTCGAAATACTTCCAATCATATTTCGATACGGGTATGCAATGCCGTTCTACAACGTTTCCGATACTGTCCGCACGATCGTCTTCAACACAAAGAACCAGAGTACGTCCAACGCCTACGAAGAAGAGGATCGTTCTTACCATGTTCATATTTCTAGTTGGTCTCAACTTTGGCGTGCAGTTTGCGTGGATCGCGGTTTCATGCATCACTCTGCCGTTCTTCCAGTGGCTGGCCCGAAGGAGACAGGTTCAAGCTTGGCGTCAACTGCAGGGGAAAAGAGGAATAATGAAATGACCATATAATTTAATCGAGTATTTTACGATGGTCAGATGAATCTTGATAGCTGTATCCTTATAGTCTAACCTTTGATCGGCGTCCAATGAATGTGGTTTTGCACGGTAAATTGTGTCGTCTGCAATGCCAATTATGTTTTGTGTGCTTGGAGAATGAATGGGGATGGTGATGATTTATCTAGCAGTGGTAGTGAATAAGTCATGAAGTAAGGTACAAGATGTCCGAGGGGTGTTCAACTTGATCCTGGTCCCGGACTATTTGGCTCTGCCCCAGGTTTTGTGGCTACATCCTCTTGAGCGATGCGCATTTCGGCCTCTATTCGTTCACGGGCACGAACCACCTTTGATTGCAGGTAATGCGAATGTGCAGGTGGTGGTGGTGGCCTACCGGCCCGCGAACCGGAAGCAGGTGGATCTGGAGCAGGTCGAGGAGAGTTTATTTTGAACAGATGGTCATAGTTCTAAGCAATCAACGTGGTTAGCTGCTCCGGCGTTTGCAAACGACCAGGTATTTGCTCGCCTTCATGATGCTCTCCATGGCCTCCCCGCGTTTCGCGTTAAGAACAAGATGTGCCTCATCCAATGTCATACGATATTCGCGCGTCAACTTGTCGGTGACCGAACCAGAGGTGGCATTGCGTATGCCCCCGACGTCGGAGCTTAGTGCCTCTGGACTGTGCTTGGCATCTAAGAAAAGAAAGCAAATACACGCAGTGCACACAACCGGGGCACGTTACGGTCAGCAAGACCATGAAGCTCGATGTAATACGGCGTCGTACTGTGAACAGCTTGTCTCCCGGCTGCAAAAAGGGCCTTGCCGAATATTTGTGCGCCAGTCAAAATAATCTGTCCGATAAGCCTCGGTGCGGACTACGCAAAGCTGTAAGTGACATAACGATGTTTGACTAGAGACGAACGTACCATGAAGACAAGGTCGAAAAGATAAAGCTTGGTCAATGTTCAAAACGTTGCAGTGACGGAGGTATCACGTGACCATCTAAAAAGTGCTCGTAATACTAGTAGTACGGCATCAATCGATTGTTGACGCTAACTAGCATGGCGTCGAGTTCACTGTCCAAAAAGCGAAAGCATCGGCCAACAAAAGATACCGACTCAATTCTCGAAAAGAAGAAAGAAAAAAGACACAGGAAACACAAGGAAACGGTTCAATTAGCCACCCCTCCTCCCGAGGATGCTTTGTCGCAGAAGCGCAAACCAAAATCTCCCAAAGACAAAGGCAAGTCTCGCGCGTTGGACCACACGAGCGAGCTCCGCATAATCAGTGCCAGCATCGTCCTCTCGATTCCCCCTGTCTTTGCCTCTAATCTGCGTGCCGGAGTGGAAGAAATGCTAGATAGCATGGTTATGCGGTGAGTTGGAATATGTGACTGCATGCCTCCTTTGTTGATGAATAGGTGCTCATCGGTAATCACGTCCTTGGACGGGTAGATATATACCATCCTTGCAAGGTGTACTCTTGGCGCATTCAAACATTCAGTTCCTGAACAAGACCGCAAGTATACACGGCGATTGCCCTTTTGCCGTGTGTAACGTGAGCTTTGATGCTACCGTTTGGGGACCTCAAGTCGCCATGAAATTAGGCATGTGCTTTCCTTCTTGCTCTGGCTCTTGAATCGTACTTATACGCGGTAATCACCGCCATGCGTCTAATCTTGTGCAGTGGGCAAAGTAAACTTGTGTTCCCCAGATCATATCTCCCTTCTCATACACCGCACCTTTAATGTTTCGATCCCTCGGCATCATATCCCACAGGAGCAGTGGTCATTTGAGTATGGTCCTGCAGAAAATGACCCAGAGTTTGGCACGGGGAGAGATTGGGATGGAGCCAACGAGTCGAAAGATGCAGATGTGGAGATGAACGATTCCACGGAGCCGAACGCATGTGAGGTCACCCGGGAGGCAGAAAGTAGCGGTCGCTGGGTGCACCACTTGACAGGATCGAAACTTGGCGATCCTGAAGGTTACCTTGAATTCACGGTGATAGGGTACGTTTGACCTGCCAGCGTGGGCTCTTCTATGGTACTTGATTGAAACTGGTGTTTTGACAGATTGACAGTCGCAAACCAGATGCTGTCACTACAAGGGTCTATCCAACCGAATCCATTCTCCCCTGAACATGTCCCGCGGCCCAACAAGGAACCCTTCTCTCCTACTTATCCTGCGTCGGAAGTTGAAGCACATGACGACGGTGGTGAAGAAGAGGAGGAAGAGGAGGAAAGTGACGAGGATGGGTTCAAACACCTTGCAAGACTCACGGATGAGGCCAGAGCAACCCAAAAGGCAGAACGACGCGCCAAAGAAGAGGCGGAACGAACTGAAAAGGCCAAGAAACGAAAGAGACAAGAAAGTGGAACTGGTGGAGAAGGTGCCCAACATGGCAAGAGGAAAAAGGAAAAGAGATTGTGAACTCATGACCATGAATTGTATCATGTTTGTGGCATGTGGTACGTAGTACTTTGAATGGCCGAGTTATGGCTCGCTTGTTACCACTCGGAGCTTTTATCGGCTATTTCCAAGAGAAGAAACACCAGTCCGTGCAGCGCCGTAACGCAAGGACCCCGAAAACATGCATCATTATTAAAACAATAAAAAAGACTATTCGTCACGTGTGAAGCGCCAACCTGATGCCACGTACGCTCTGAGGCCACCTCCTCTGTCCCTGTCGCCCGCCACAGCCCTCACCACCTAAAGGCCTCACCCGCCGTCGTCGTCCCACCTGTGTGGGCACCCACCGTTGCCACCTCGCTCGTCCTGCAATGGGCGCTGTACCCTGCCCCCTTCCTGTGCGCCAAGACACTCCCTTGCCTTCCACTCACCCTTCTTGCGTGCACGCGCACGCTGTCGCCGTCGCCACCCGCCACTCCTGCTTCTCTACACCGTGACGGACATGCGGGCCCGTGCATCTGCCCTCGCACATCCTCGCCCTTCCTGCATACACACACTGTCGCACCACCTCACCATTCCTGCATGACCACACGGACGTCCAAGCCCGCCCTCGCCCGCCCTCAAGGCTTCACCCGTCCTTCAGGGTCCACACGGATGCGCCACACGCACGCCCTCACCCTAGCAGCTCTCGCTCTTCATGTCCACTCAGATGTGCGCGCCCTCACCTCGCACCTCTCCACGTCCAGCCCACCCTCGCCCTCGTGCACTGTGACGCCGTCACCACTTCGTCACCTCCTCGCGGAAACACACGCACCCTCAATCACCATGTCGTTGGACGTGCGCGCGTACGCCCGCCCTCACCCTCACCACCCAATCATGTGCACGCACCCGCCCTCCCTCGCTCACCCTTGTGTGCACGCACCCACCCTCGCCACCCGATCGTGAGCACACGCATGCGCACACGCCCTCACCCGCTCTCCCTTCTGCACATGCACGCATACGCACGACCTCCCTTCCCCTCGTTCCTATGGGACCATTGAGCGACGACGCAGTAACACGATGGCCCAACACTGATGGACACAGCACAGCATCACGACAGCAGCATAGACACTAAAAACATCATGTGTTCGTGTAACATACTGGAGTATCATAGCCTAGTACAAATAATAGGTATAACGACACAACCTGTACTACAACACCTAAGAAGAAGAAAATGTGCAACAGAGGGGACTGTCCATGACTGCCTGAATCAGCAAGAACTACTATTCAGTGGGTTGTACAGCTGTCATGACAAGTCATGACATGTCTGCGACAGCAAGACTGAAAGCACAGTCTGCGACACCGAAGACAATGATGTTCTGTTACGTTCCTTTCCTGTTTAGTCTAAATGTGATACGTACGCCAGCTTCAGCGCCGCAGGCATAGAGAATTTCTTGAGACTCAGTATTTTAATTGCGAATAAACAATATTTTGCTGACAAAGTCACTCGGGCGAGACAGCAAGCGGTAGTCATCATGGAATGTGGCAGTGCTCACGATCTGAGTACTACTGATTACTACTGATAGCTGAGGATTGCATGGAATGTTTCTTTATCAGCAAAGGAATTGACATAGAATTCTCCCCCGATCTCCAGGCTGTTGTCACAAGTCATATTTTCTGGTACCTGGGAACCAAACTTGGGAACCAGTTGAATGACTTGGCAGACATCATCCAAGCGAACAATATCACCCAAGAATTGGCCATCATTACGAATCCAACGGCGCACGAGGAACATCTCTATATGTGGGGCGGGAGTGGCAATGCGGATGCCATTGATCACCTGGATATGCATAGGTGAAAAGCTGAAAAATTGGACATAGAGGAGAGGATCCGACAAGGGTGTGGTACGAGGCTGCAAGATGGCCCGCACCTGGGCAACAATGTAGCCTGCAAAACAACTTTCAGAATGTAAATATCAATGAAGGGAAACACATACGCTCGCCATTCATGTTGGTAGAAATAAGTTCGCCGCTTTCATGAGCAAGAAGGACCGTGTTCGCATGGCCAAATGGTAAGGTAGGACTCGGGGGTACTGCTTGAACTGTCTGAGGAGGCGCGAAGGAGAGGGGGTTTTGGACAGAATGATGCTGAATGTGAAATTTGTTCCACGCGTGAACAATTGTAAAGGGAAGGGGACAGTTCAGAGTGGAATAACGGCGGCCAGTATGATCATGATATGAACGGCCCGAAAAAAAGTCCCCAAAAGCGGGGCGGAGATCAGTGATACCGAGAGTTTGAGAGGCGACATCAATATCTAGGTCTGGAAAGTGAGGATGGATGGTAAGAAGGATGGCACTCTTCATGTCGGCAGATATCCGGGCATGTCGTTTATCGAAGATGCAACCCTTTTGGTTAGGCAGGCCAATTGGTTGCTCGTTGCTCTCATCTGACAACCCTCCCGAGGTACCGGCCTGTTCTGATGTTGGCTCAGCACGGTACAGATGCATGAGTTCCATCTCGTCCATGATCTCATTGATTAGTGGCGCACGAGCTGTTTTGAGGGTGGTATAATGTTGAAAAAATTGTTGTTTCTCTTGACGGTCAAGGAAACGACAGCATTGTTCGTGAAAATTGTGGTGATTCGAAAGGCGGTAGGGGATTTTCACATGCGTGATATGACACCGTTCAGTGATGTCACTGGTCCATTGGTAAGCTGCGCCCATCATACGAATACTCCATTCGACATGGAGAGCCATCTCCAGTTTCAGGATGCGAAAGTGGTTTAACGGTCCATTTTTCCCTTGACGACCCCCTGCAGTAATAATGGTGGGTTTGTAGTGATGGAATTCACGTAGCGCCTCTCTGAGCGCATGCAAAGTTTCGTCAAAGAAGTAAGCACTCTGGGCAAGAAAAATGAATTCAGTGATGGCACAAAGGGCACAAAGGACATCATTGGGGACGGCGCCTGCAGCAACAACTGGCAACAACTTCTCCAGATCCCGATGATC
>JBBPSB010000318.1:0-24509 GCA_038093375.1 Xerocomus brunneocitrinus
TTAGGTGCACCGCTGTAGGCATATAAGTACTTTGTTCTCCTCATGTAATTCCCCAGTTTCGAGATTCGTTCTCGCTCGCATCCATTACTTTACCTCTTCGGTCTAGTCGTTTGTGAGATCCCTAACAGTATCTCGAAACTATCCTTTGTGCCCTCGCTCACTTTGAGTGCCGGCATCTTCCATTTCGCCCTTACTCTATCTTTTGGCCACGGTCTTGTCACTTCGACAAGGCTCGTTGTACTTGTCCTTTTCCCGCCTTCGGTTGATCGGATAACGGTTGAGCCTTTCGCTCCTGAAACCGGTTGACAACGCGAACCACCTTTCTCGCGATCAGGTCACTGCTACGAGGGTAGCTTAGCGCTACACGTCCTTGGCAAACCAACGCGCCCCTTTCCTTCTCCCATCCGTTTAAATCCGTGAGCGACTATGTCGGCGCTCGAAAACCTTGACGACCTCGCAGAGGCGTTGCCTGTCTACACCCCTCAGCCCTCCGTTGCCAGTACTTCTCGAGCACGCACTTCACGTCGAGGACTCGCTGCAGTACCGCCACCTCCGCCACCTCCCGACCCAGTTCCACGTGGGCCAGGAAAATCTTTTGCACCGAAACCAGGTCCTTTCGATGGTGATAAAGATCTTTATATCCAGTGGCGAAGGAATTTGAGGCTGTATCTTCGGGGCTATGAGTACCCACCTCAGGATCATCAGAAGATCACGGTCGCATTATCGTTTATGCGTGGAATCAATGCTGCTGGACGTTTCGCCGATCTTTACATGAACGAAAATGAAGATCGCTTAGAAGAGATCAGTTGGGATGATTTCTCGAAGGAGTTGGACTACATGTTTCTCCCGCCGACTCTTCGTCGACAAGCGGAACACTCACTTCTTACCCTCAAACAATCCAGGACCGAGACAGTTGGCGACTTCCTCATACACATGAAGCAGCTTATTACTGAAGCGGGATACTCTCTCGAGCATAATGCGCGTGTCCTCATCAGAGTGATGCGTGACGGGTTGCGGAATGATGTTGTTGAATACGTTGAACGTTCCGAGCCGACTCTCTTTGACAGCGATGATTTTGGCCAGTGGGAGAAGTCTCTTGTTCGAGCAGAACAGGCTCTTGCCGAGATTGCAGCACGCAAAAAGGATTCCAGATCAGCAACTACTGGGCCCCGTTGGACCGATCGTCCTCGGACATATTCCATGGCACCTACATCCACCGTTACATCTGTGCCTACAACCCAGCCTGCCGCTGTCACCAATGTTCACCCGAATCAGGTAGGGACCTTCGGCGGACAGGGTGTTCCGATGGACATCTCTAAAGCGCGTGCCGAAGGAAAATGCTTCCGTTGTGGGAAGCCTTGGCCCTGTGTTGAGCACTTCAGACCCCGTGCTCGACAGGTCCGTACCATGGAGCATAAGGGTCACTCAATCGAGTATTCAACAGACCAAGAGTTAGTAGATGCTGTTTCTCGTATTGAACAGGATTTTCCAAAAGGAGCGTAGGTAGGTCGACTACGACTCCAGTGAAGTACGACTTGAGCAATCGATTTTCTGTCCTCTCTGTTCAAGCGTGCGAGACCGATGATGACTTAGCTCCTGAACCTGTCCCTTCACAACTGGGTGATGCTGCTGTGCGCTCTCCAGTTCTCTCCTCTCCTATTATTCCACAGATCCTCAAGCGACCAGCGGGATCGTCACCGGTTGAGCACCGGACGATTGTTGAAGGATCCCCCAGTAGTGAGTCGGCCCGGCCGAGCCAAATCTTGTCTCAAACGAGAGCCTCTGTTCCTGGGAAGAAGGAACAAGCGATCAAGCGACTCACGAAGGGATCTGGTAGACAGACCTGGTCAAATACGGTGGACCCTTGGACGTGTGCTTGGATAAAGAAGGTTGTTGATGAAAAGGACGAATCCCGGGCGATCCGTCATCTATCTTCCTTTGTGCATGATACTCGACGTCCTGAGGTGACACCACTCCTAGTCCAACAGCTCCGTATGATGAATCGTGTAGAAGCGCATTTTGCGCTCCGTGATTTACAACATAAACCTCGTTTCACTTGTCGTACTACATCAAAGGGGCGTTCACTTGATATTGATGTGTCCATCCTGGCACCTAATCTTAGTACCATTCGGACGACCGCCCTCATTGATTCAGGATGCACTGGATCCTCAGTTGACGTTGCCTTTGTGCAAAAGCATGGCTTGCAGCAACACGATTTACCACGTCCAATTCCTGTCTATAATGCCGATGGTACTCTCAATTCAGCTGGCAATATTTCGACATTTGTTACTGTCGAATTATCTGTTGGGGCACATTCTGAGCAGATTGCCCTTGCTGTCACCAACCTTGGTACACACGACATTTTCCTTGGTCATGATTGGCTGCGTCGCCATAACCCCGATATTGACTGGGTTGCTGGGTCTATTCGATTCCGTTGCAATGATGACCATACACCTGGCTTGCTTGACGCAGATGATGACGATGACGACCCTGTAGAATGTGTCCGTGAACAGGAAGGAGGACGTGTTTTCCAACTCGATGTCAACTCATTTTGGGAGTCTTATCTTTCACAACATTGTCGAGGTGTCGCCACAGATCTGGCTGCTGCCGCAAACAAAGGCAAGGGTGTGCAAACATTTGAAGAAGTTGTGCCCGAGGCATATCACGAGTACCGTGATGTTTTTGCCAAGGAAACATTTGACGAACTTCCCCCTCATCGACCCTGGGACCATGCCATTGAATTGCTACCGGGAGATCACGCTGTCGACTGCAAAACCTACAACCTTACCCTTGACGAGCAACGGGAGCTTGATGCCTTTCTTGAAGAAAATCTCCAATCCGGACGTATTCGCCCGTCAAAGTCACCCTTCGCCTCGGCATTCTTCTTTGTCAAGAAGAAAGATGGCAAATTACGACCCGTGCAAGACTACCGTAAGCTCAATGCTATCACAGTCAAAAACCGCTATCCATTGCCTCTCATTTCTGAGCTCATTGATAAACTCAAATCAGCGAAGTATTTTACCAAGCTGGATATCCGATGGGGGTATAATAACGTACGCATGAAGGAGGGCGATGAGTGGAAAGCGGCGTTTCGCACAAACCGTGGTCTCTTTGAGCCACTTGTCATGTTCTTTGGCCTCACCAACTCCCCTGCTACATTTCAGACAATGATGAACCACCTTTTCCGCGATCTGATCAATCGTGGGAAAGTCGTCATTTACATGGACGACATCATGATTTTTACTTCAGATCTTGACGAACATCGCCAGACGGTTAAAGAAGTCCTCCAAATCCTACGTGAGAACAAGCTGTCACTCAAACACACGAAATGCGATTTCGAGCAATCTGAGACAGAGTATTTGGGGTTGCTTGTCTCGCATCAAACGGTCAAGATGGATCCGGGCAAGGTACGCGGGGTCATTGATTGGCCAGTCCCCACATCGAAGAGAGAGCTGCGGGGTTTCCTTGGGTTCCTGAACTTCTATCGGCGCTTTATCAAGGACTTTGCTAAGGTCGCTCGGCCGCTCAACGCCCTCACCTCAAATACATGCGACTTTTTGTGGTCTCCAGAGTGTGCCCATGCGTTCGATGCCCTCAAATGTGCGATCACTAGCGCACCCGCATTGGCCATGCCGACTGACGATGGACGCTTTCGTGTGGAAACTGATGGGTCAGGTGTTGGTCTGGGTGCGGTTTTGACGCAGGAACAACAGGGCCGCTGGCACCCTGTTGCTTTCATCTCGAAATCCCTTTCTGACGCTGAACGCAATTATCATGCTGCGGATCTTGAACTCGCTGCGGTCATCTTTGCCTTGAAGGAGTGGCGTCACTACTTGCTTGATGCGGCAGTTCCCTTCGAAATCCTCACCGATCACAAGAACTTGGAATTCTTTCGCCGCCCCCAGGACCTCTCCCGTCGTCAGGCACGTTGGCATCAAACTTTGCAGGAATACCATTTCACGCTCTCTCACCGTTCTGGCAAGACTAACCCTGCCGATCCTCTGTCCCGGAGGCCAGACTTTGCGAAGGGGGTGGATGATAATAAGCAGGTTACCATTTTACCCGATTCACTTTTCACTACAGATCATGTTGAGATCCGAGAGCAGTCGAGGGATGAAGACTTGTTGAAAGCATTGACGATCGAAGAAGAGATTGATAAGCTGCAATACAAGGCGGAAGGAGTGGTTGAGGAAGGACTTAGAAGGGATGGATCAGAGTGGTCGAAAGTTGATGGACGGATTAGTTGGCGGAACCGGTCGTACGTGCCTAAAGATGACCATCTACGAGAACGAATTATCATCGCGCATCATGACCACCCTCTCGCTGGTCACCCTGGGATCAGACGGACCAAGGACCTCATTACACAGAAATACTATTGGCCCACTGTCAAACGAGACGTCGCCCGCTATGTTAAAGGGTGTGACCGATGTCAAAAGACCAAGTCGCACACCGGACCGTCTAAGACTCCTCTCCATCCACAAGAGGTCCCGAACGCGCCCTGGGAAACCATTGGTGTTGATCTCATAGGTCCTCTTCCGGAGTCTCATGGCAAAAATGCTATACTAACGATCGTTGATGCGTTCTCGAGGATGATTCATTTATTCCCTGTTACGACTGAAATCACGGCATCTGGCGTTGCGAGAATCTTCTGTGACCACGTGTTCAAGCTTCATGGCACACCTCACAAGGTAGTATCGGATCGGGGCCCTCAGTTCGTTTCGTCCTTCATGGAAGACGTGTATAAACGACTCCAAATAGAAGGGAATCCTTCCACGGCCTATCATCCGCAGACGAATGGACTCACCGAACGGTACAACAAGGAGGTGGAACAGTACTTGCGAATCTACACAAATCACCGCCAGACGGACTGGAGTGAGTGGCTTGCACTCGCTGAATTCGCTCACAATCAGTCGACGCACGCTGGAACCGGACATTCCCCATTCATGCTAAACTATGGGTGGAATCCTGGGATAGGGCACGATGGACGAAGAGAGTTGAGGAACCCTCGCGCAGAGGATTTTGTAGAGACGATGAAGAAGCATCGGGAGAACGCTCAGATGGCGTTAGAACATGCGAAGTCGGACATGAAGAGGTTCCACGACCGGAGGACACGACCACCACACGAGTACAAACCAGGCGATTTGGTATTGGTTGAGGCTACTAATATCCGGACGGAACGACCATCAAAAAAGCTGGATGATAAGCGGTATGGTCCGTTCCAGGTGGAAAAGAAGGTCGGGGCATCGGCATATCGACTCAAGCTCACCCCCGGGTGGAAATCGATTCACCCAGTATTCAATGAGTGTCTCCTTCACCCTTACATCGCTGGTGAATTTCCTTCACAGCAGACTCCACCACCGCCTCCCCCAGATATTATTCATGGCGCTGAGGAACAGGAAATCGAACAAATTTTGGATTCTAGGGAACGTCGCGGTTCCATCGAGTACCTCGTTGCATGGAAGGGATTCCCTCGTGAGGAAAACGAGTGGAAACGAGGTAATGAGCTTGGGAACGCAAACGTAGCTGTCCAGGATTTTCACCGGAAACATCCCACTGCGCCTCGTCCCAAGCGGACCATGCGTCTGCGCATCACCGATTCCTTTGACGCTCCAGATCCACCTTGCACTTGTCCCATCTGCTGCCCTAGCGTTTTCGCAGACCCTGGTTTCCTCGCGTTTCGCGCCACTCTCAACCGTTTGCCCGATCATCTCTTCGAATTTCCTCCCTCGCCCGGAGTCTCGGTCTTAGGTGGGGGGTGATGTGAAGGTTGCCTGTTCTTTTGGTCCCGACCGCCGGAACCCCAGATCGCCCATGTCTCGGAGTAACCCACTTGTTTGCGTTTCTCATGTGATTCGTGGATGTCTCAGATTCTTAGGTGCACCGCTGTAGGCATATAAGTACTTTGTTCTCCTCATGTAATTCCCCAGTTTCGAGATTCGTTCTCGCTCGCATCCATTACTTTACCTCTTCGGTCTAGTCGTTTGTGAGATCCCTAACAAGTACCATTCGGCATCCAAGGTGACACTGGGGCATCTACCGGTCCAAAATCCCTCGCAACCCCGAGAAGTGGAACAATATTCGGGTGATCCCCGAGCCTTCTCCAAAGATTTAGCTCTCTGCGCAACACCTAGCATTCCGACAACGTCATTCTGTAGGTAGCAAGGGCGCAACTCCCGAACACCAGCCTTTTGTAGTCTCTCCGCTTTCTCCTGGTCATCCACGAAGTATCTCACTGATTTCACTGCAACCGACTGTATGCACTAAATGGACGGCAGAACAACCCACTATCGACGAAGAATCTGAAAATCTGCACTTGTAGACATCATCATACTACTTAGTAGGCGCCGCCGCCGCAGCGAGTGAGTTCTTCTATTTGAGCAGTCAAATCGACCAACGGGCACATTTGAAGCCTGCAAATATCACTAAGTTGATTTCATAACGAGCAAGCCTCGGAAACGAATACCAATCAGACCCTCTCGAGTGTTGCGGGTACTGTAGTGAGCCGGGAACCTCACGAACGCAACGTAGGGGCACAGCATGTAAGTTCTACCGATTAATTGGACTTAATAATGGCCTTTCCGGCATTGTCCGACGCCGGCGGATTCCGGCTGGGCGCTCGCTTAGCGAATAAACACCGGCCCAGACTTTCTGCGCTTAGCTCACCTATACTTTGCCTGTTAGCCCAATCACCCCGACGATGACGGGCGCACAACGACGCCGCTACGATCGCGACAACGCGACCGCCACGACGTCGTCGTGTTTCCCACTTCGCGCACTCGCGCTCGCCCATCCGCTTGCTTAGGCCACCACCCCGCACGTTGCCCGTTCGCCTGGACCAGCCTACATCGCTATTTCCCAGATGTCCTCCAAAATATCTAGCATGCTCAATTACCGGAGGAGGGCAAGGGTTAAATACCGTTCCTCTGAAAGATGGTTTGCTTTTCCCACGCAGCCCAGAATGTGAAGCTTGCCAAGGGGTCCCTGCGGGAACAGTGAGACCATCAGTTTTCTGCAGGGAAAGGCTACTGCAATGTGGACCTAAATCAGGTGATGTTTGAGATCTTACTTTGCACTGAAATCCACCACGCAGAACCCAAGAGGCACCTTCGTTGCAGTGTATGCACAGCGACATTTGTACCTAGCCTATCCCGAATGAAGCAGAGCCCATGTGTTGCATGGCGCTGTGATGAAGGACTACTGGGGAAGAGAGGGTGTTACCAGCAAGGTTACCGGCGCACCTCAGAGTAAAAAGCCTCGTTAGGCTTGTCTTGAATGAAGAGCCTGGAGAACGCACGCGCTCCACCCTCAACGTATGCAACATCTATAATGACGCCAAACACCTCCATAAGGGATAGACGGTATGTCACCCCAACAGGTATTTCATCCGGCGACCCCCACAGGCATCGGTACTTCTGTACCGGTGATAAATATCCCATATGTAAAAGTGCAAACTGCGATTTGTGACCCTGCTAATAGTGAACCAGTGTGTGAAGGATATCGTCGTCAGGGGGCTACCCCATCCGCCTTCCTTTCGAGAATGCCTTGGTCCATCTACCACTACCAACAGGCAAGGCGACGCCAGCACGCGACCTGACCAGGGGTGGGTTGCGAGTGGGGTGGGAACGAGAGGGACCCCCCCTGCTTGATGGGAACGCCACACGGGATCCTCCTTTGATCCATGCCATCGCACCACTCTCATAGGATTCTAAAGCCTATGCAATAGATCCTATGAACAGGTCCTGTCGATATCGCCCTTAGCCAAGGACATAGTACAGATCTGAGACACCAAACCTCAACTATTTTCGTCGAGCTATTTGAACTTGAAGAGGAAATACATTGTAACTGTTACAATCGGTTGATCATTCTCCCATCACCCTGCAAGGGTCCCATCCACTCTGATTGATTTGGCTATCATATCACTACAGGCATCAAGTATAGAACCGTGACACTTGTCAAGGCACTAAATTTAGTTTCGATATTTACAAACTGCAAGGTCTTTAATAAGGCAAATAGTTTCTCCCCACGATGGCGTCATTACCCTGGCCCATCATGGTGCCTCGAGACAGAACTTTTACCCAGAACGTTGGTCGCGAATGTGGTCCTCAGAGGAGCGACATTAAGCCTGCCAACACAACTGCAGCAACGCTGGATATCGCTACTACATTCTTTCCAGCAGCATTGCCTTGGGTAGATGTTGCCGTCGCTGACGGTGACGCCGTTGCAGACGGGAATGAAGTGGTCACACTTGACGAGACATTAGTACAGCCAGACGTCGCGTTACTCGGCACCGTCGCACTGGAAGACAGGGTCAAGTCCGCACACTGGGAGCGTCATCAGTTGCGTGATCCCGTCGTAAACCAGAATACATCACTAACCTGATACAAAGTGCCGTCTCCTCCGTCATAGACGACCTGGATGGTCACGTTTGCTCCGTCCTGAACGCCAGAGATACCGGCCGCTGCGACGTTGATCGGGAAGCAGAACTGCCCCTCCCCAGTCGTCTGGAAATAGGGGACGACCACCTGATAACCCGACGAAGAGTTGAAATCCGAAAACGACGTTGGGTCCTGGGCCGTGGAGATAATGACTCCAACTGCAGGGTGGAAAGAGAAGCGTTGGTCAGTCTGATTGCCAGAACGATGGAATAAACGTTACCAGTCCATTGTGGGTGTTCGCTGTTGAGGTCGATTACCCCATTGTTCAGAGGGAAAACAGTACGATTTTGAACTGCATTATCGTACCCGTCTGCGGCAATCGATGGCGTTCAGATGGTGGTTACAGAGCACCGATACTCTACTGACCGCAGAACGTAGGCTCTGAATCCTGCACAAAGGGCCCTCTTGGTATGGGATATTGGAGTTGGAAGTGTGCATTCGTAACAGCAGCGAATGATGCAGCGAGAACAACAGAAAGGAAACGCATTGTGCAGGATAGTTCTATAGGAAGAGGTTCCCACCCATCTAGCGTGAACTGACGGGCATTTATACTTGTTAAAGCACTACTGTTAGTGCGCACCAGACCACTAATAGGCGGAAAAAAGTTTTTCACCTGAGGATGGCTTTGTTTGGTCGGCGTCAGATTATTCACGCGCATGTGTGACCCTCTGCGAAGACGTCACGGTACATGACATGTGGGTGTTCTGTCACCTACGTGGCTCGAAGCAAGATGCTGGGGCAACGGCCCCTCCGAATCAGTAAATTCCAGCTAAATAATGAAAGCATCACATATTACGATGTAAACTGATGCAACGGTTAACAAGAGTACAATGAAATTGGATTTTCCAGAATACATATGATGCTTGCAGATGTGACACGACAAGCAAATACAAAGATCAAACAAACAATGCGAATGAGGTTCTATCACTAGGGGGGAGATTATGGGAAAGGCGGCCATCACGGTGTTCAATTTCCTATTTGCGGCCAATGCGTCCAAACAAAACCTCTCCAACACCGAGTCCTATGATGATAGAGACGATGTAGGCAGCATTGAAAGTCCTGTACAAGTTCGCATCAAGAGTTCAAACACAACGACATTAAGCCTACTTACATGACAGCCAACATGAGGCCGTACGAAAAAATCGACTGGATGGCTTCGATTACTCCGCGTACGATATCCTGAGAAGGTGCAAATGAAGGAACGAGCCGCCTACGTGCGGGAATGGAACGACGAGATGCTTTAGCATCATCTTCCTGGTCGGAACCTGAGTGTAACCTGCTCACGATCATGGGTGCTCTGGCTGTTTGTCAGGTCAAAAGTATATAAAAATCAATGACATCCTTACTTAGCCCTCCAGCGTAATTCCAGAGAGCGTCGATAGGCGGCGAGACAACGCTCCAAAATGCAAAACAGAAACAGTCCTACACAAGCACCAGCTATGGCACCGTGAGATGATGGACGCCAAGTCTCAAAGATAAGGTAATCCGAATTTCCAAAGTGTAACCATGGAGTCATGGCCGTTGAGGAGCTGGAACTGCTCATGCTTGCCTCCACACAGGATAGACCAGCGATAGCGAGCTTGAGACGACGAAGAACTGGAGGGGACTTTTGTAACGAAGTGGGAAACTGGAGGCGCCCAGCGAAATCGCAGTTAAAGGGGATTTCAGAGAGCTTGTCAAACGTGGTTCGGAGAAGGCAAACAGCAATTTCAGCTCAATCCTAGCACCTCTCACGTACGGCGGACTATTAACCAATAATGGCGAGATTGCAACCGGATCACGATCGGAGATGCACGCCAGCCCTCAAGCAAGTCACATAATCATATGGACATGAACTCGGGGAATAGAGCGAACCGGTCCAAACCAACTTGAAGTGTCATGAGAGAATGCCAACAGTTGCGCCGGCGACAGTTGACAAGGGTACGACGAAGTCAGGTGACGGTGGGAAGCCGACGACGAACAAAGCTGAGGGTGTCAGGCGAAGAGGCATATTCGCGATCATGAAGTGATGAAGTGCATAGGTCAAGAGAACGGGAGTATCGACGAATTTGATGGTAAGAAAGCTTGGAGATAGCATCATGCTTGCGAGGGAATTGCGAGGCAAGTGTCGGGGAGGATAAGACTAAGTGGCACGACGCAGCACAAGTGTTCCGAGAACTACGCTCCCACTTGTGCTGCATCGTGTCACTCAATACCAAGATGCCTTTATCATCGAAGAAGTCTGATGAGTGACGAAGAGATCGAGTGTGATGGAGGTGGTGAGGGAAAGAGATTGAGATTGAGACGGAGGATGAAATGAGGTGCGGCATTTCTGCCAAATTATGCTTAGGTATGCTAGCACGTGACATTTTCCCACCCGCGACATCGGACAAATTCGGAAATTCAAAGCCGAATACACCCGAACGAATAATGTTTCAGTTTCATTGTCTCTAGCAAACCGATAATCAACAATCAACGCTACACCAATCTTGGGTGCTCAGAGAACATGGGACGCATCCAGAAAACGACATTGAGCGCGTTTTGATATGCTGAACCCAGAATCACGATATGTAGTCAAGTAAAATTTTAGATCATTTGGCTCGATAAGTTGACGCATGGGAACTTGTCGGTGTTAAACCGCGTTCGAGACTCACGTAGGCCCACGAGACTGCTCAGACTGGGGATTGGCCAGTTGGCGGCAGGCATTATATCGTCGAGAGGCATGGCTCAGGCTGTCCAAAGCTTTAAGTACAATCCCATCACCAACTGTTGCAGAGTCTTGAGACGCGATGGTTCGTTATGTCATTGTCAACTGCCAGCGCATCCTCGGATCGGCGGGGTGTGAACAAAGTTCAAACTTTGACAGGCACTGACTTGCTGACCATTTCAAAGGCTTCTCGGACGACTGCGCATCGCTTCACCACTTCTTGGATTCCTCCATCCACGGCCTGAGTGCATTAACGAGTATGTCGGTGGCAACAGGTAAGTTCGAATTGTCAGAGAAAGTGTATATACATTAATGGTGTTAATCCTTTGCAAGAGGACTCCTGCAAAGTCGTTGAAATTGAGGACCACAACCCCATAAACTCTGTCGCCTTCCTGCGGGATAACAAGCGAATTATAGGTGGTGGGGATGAAGGGGCGCTTAGTTATTGGGAAGTCAAAGACGGTCGACAGGTGGCTGCAGCAACTTGCGGGGATGGAATCCTCACCGTCGTTGTGTCGAAAGACGGCCAACGCGTCGTGTGTGGTACAAAGAGCGGGTTGGTAACGGTATGGGACGCGACGACACAGGAAAAAGTGGTCGAAATTAAAGCGCACACTTACTGGGTCGCGGCTGTCGACGTCTCACCCGACTCGAGGACAGTTGGGACGTCTTCGTATGACGGTACGGCCTCCATTTGGGATATAACGAGTGGTCAACTTCTCGTCGTCCTACGGAAGAGTCCTGGTACCGCATTGGTGACTGTCAAATTCTCCACCAATGGCAGCCGTGTTGCTACTTCCCCTTACGCTCAAGATTCTGTCGGGATCCACGATACACAGAATGGACGATTACTCGTCAACATTCCAGTTAGGCTCAGCTCGAGTGGTAACGAGCCAACCGTCCCACTCGCTTGGTCAAATGACGATCAACATCTTTTTGCTATATCGTATGACGGCACCATTCGGTGTTTTGACCCGTCCTCCGGATCCCTGCTGTCTAAATGGTCAATTCACAGCAGTTTCCAGCCTGCGTCGATCGCCCTATCAAACAACGGGAAATTCATTGTAGCTTCTGCGGACTCGTCCATTTCATTTTGGGATACCTCTTCCCACTCGCAACTCGGTCCTGTTGTTACACACCCTGGGTCGGTGCAGTCGATTGCAATCTCCTCCGATGACAAATGGCTTGTGAGTGGTGGACGTACGGGCGGAAAAGTTATCGTCTGGGATCTGCAGAGTATTCTTCCAGAGTCTCACCGTCTCGAGTCCACTAGCAAATTTGCGGTTTGTAACATTACTTCGCTATAACTATCCACTGCGATCTGATCTTCCTGTTTTCAGGTTGCGTTGTTGCAGCATCTCAGCGGCCCAGTATGCGAGCTGTGGATGCAGGATGATTGGAAGAAGGCTGAGATGGTCATTACGGAAGAGATGTCACATCTTCCACATCCCGACCATCATTTTTCGGCGAATCGTGCGCTTATACGCGGACGTTTGCAAGACTGGAGCGGAGCTTTGGATGACGCCAGTCAGGTATGTAGTTTGTCGCATTTTCCACTATTTATGTTCATGCACGTCTGCGTCAAGTCCCTCAAGGTTCAGCCATCCGTCATAGGCCATATTGCAAAGGCCATAGTGCGTATCGGACAAGGAGAATCCCAGGCGGGGATTCGTATCTTCGACCTTGCATTTATGTACTGTGGCCCCGAAGAAACAGCGTTCTTGTTGCTGATCCGCGTATGTGTCCTTGTGATAGATATTTCCTCCCGCTAATATGTTTCACCTAGTCCATTATCTTGTTTCAGACTGGGGAACGGGAAGATGCGATGGCGCGTGTCCAAGATCTCATTGATATGGTGGATGATAAGTTGATTTTCTACACAGTTCAGGTATGTTTCATATGCAGCCTAGTACACGAGAAAGTACCACTGATATTCTCCGCAGGCACAAATGTTTGTCCTCCTCGGAAACATAATCATGAAGGAAGACAACTACGATGGCGCAATCAAGTTGTTCAAACTTGCGCAGCCTCAATCACCGTCTCAGGCTAACCCCCACCTTCAGACCATTTCGCTCGTAAGCAATCATGCCTCGAAAATATATTTCCTGCTGATCTTGCTTGAAAGCTATTTGGATGGAAATTTGATGGACTTGCATTGTCGGTTCGAAGACAGTTATGCGAAGCATTGCATGCCACCGGTCAGATGAAGGAGGCTGCGGATGCTCTTCTCGAGACTCTCAACACCTTGGATGAAAACCTCCGCACAAGCGAGGAAGGCGTCAATTGGATTACTGGTGAGCTTTCTTTTTTCGCGTGCTCAGTTGTTGTGCGGTTTGACACACGTCGTCAGAGTTCACGAATAGATGTGTGGCAGCCTTCGAGAGCATGGGCGACGCTGCAACACATTCGCAGGCACACGACGAAGCTATCGAAAAATACTCGGTAGCATTGTCCCTCAGTCCGGCTGCTCAGAGCCTGTACCTTAAACGGAGCAAGGCACGAGCAATAATGGGCTTGTGGGAGGATGCTATCAGCGACGCAAATGAGGTATGATTACTCTTCATCCTACGACAATTTATTTATGACTCTCAAAGGTCATTGTGCTCGATTCTGCATGCCCCTGGGGCTACGAGAGAAAACACGCGGCTCTTCATGGTGCTCAACGGTTTGAAGAGGCTGTTGATGCATTCGTCCGAATGCTGTCAGCGATCGAGAACTCTCCAGACGAGGGCATCCGTCGTACGCTTCTTCCGTATTTGACACAACGGTCAATCGTTGATACACTCCGTAGAACAGCGCAAGAACTATGTGTCGCCCTCGGTGATCACGGCTGCCATTGATGTCGCAATCCAGGAAACCTTCAAGACTTGTCCTCTCGTACTCATCGATATCAAAACCGGCCTTCTCTGTGATGGACCCGAGAGAACCCGTATATTGAAAGCCGATCCAACCTTCAAGGAGCTGGTGTCTTCCATGACGGAGGAACTAGACGAAAACTACATCCTACAAGTTGTCTCTGGATATTTCCGATATGTCATGTTTTCCCATATGTGGGAAGGGAAAGAACCATCATTCCAAGAGGTCAATGTGGTGAAATCTGTATGGGTTTTACCCCCGTCACAGCTGAATGATAAGTTACGCAAATTCTGCGAGGTGGTTCGTGATGATGGCTACCGCTGGGCATGGAGCGATACATGCTGTATCAGCAAGAGTACCAGCACGCTGCTGAGTCAGTCACTCGTTTCCATGTACCAGTGGTATGAAGAAGCCGCAGCAACACTTGCTCTCCTTGCGTGTGTAGGATCTCCGTCGCAGCCGGGTGACCTCACAAACAGCTTGTGGATGACTCGCTCTTGGACGCTCTTGGAATTGCTTGCGTCCAAGGTCATTCGCTTCTACGATAGCGAATGGAAGCCTTACCTCAATGACACTCGTACCAATCACAAAGATTCGCCCGCAATTGTGCAGGAGCTGGCAAATGCCCTTGAGGTTGCTCCTGAAATTATCACCAATTTTGCCCCGGGCGCTTTGGGGGTTCGCGAAGTGCTCCGCTTGGCTTCGACACGTGCCGCGACCATCAAGGAAGACGTAGCATACTCCTTGATTGGAATCTTTGGCAGTAATCTCACTCCCAACTACGGTGAAGGTGAAGCAGCCCTTGGCCACCTTCTGGAGGAAATCCTGACCCGTTCGGGTGAAATGAGCGTGCTCGCCTGGGCGGGGAAATCCTCTGGTTACAACAGCTGTCTCCCGGCTTCCATCTCCGTTTACAAGCAACCACTGTTTATGTCACCCGCAATGAATGAGGACAAGATAGAGGCACGGGTAGCGACACTCCGGACCGCCCTATCCCAGCTGGAGGCAATGACCATCTATGATCGAATCACTCGACTACCACCCGTGATTGGTGCTCATCGTCGCTTACATCTCCCATGCATCGCCTTCCCTATCAAGAAAGTACGCCGCCACCAAAACGACACATATCAAGCCAAGACCTCTATTCTTGGAGAAGTGGAATTCCAGACAACGGATGTCATCCCGCTTGCCGAACCACGCAAGTTATGCCTTGTACATCCCTGGATCCGTAGCCCCGTGGATCAGACAGAGACACTTGGTAGACTCGCTTGGGAAGACGATTCCGAAACAGACGTCGACTCTGACTCTGATATTGACTTTACCTCTGCCTTGGACATTGATCCTAGCGTTGCGGGTACAACGCCCTTGATTATTGGAGCAGAGTCCATCCGGTCTCGCTTGTCGCCCTTGCCCTCGCTATCGTCGATCGCTAGCCAGCTGACTCGAATGGACGACTATACCAGAGCACTGCGACTCGTCGTTCGTCTCGAACAGCCTTTTAGTGCACTGTTGTTCCAGCAAACGTCTGGTGGAAAGTTCCGGCGGGTAGCTACCGAACACGAGATCATCGTCCAACCACGCGAGATCACTTGTGCAAAGGACGTCCAAACGGCTGTGTTGGAGGTGCTATAACAAGAGAAGAGGACGCTCTATCCACCCTATTTTTGTTTTTGTTTGGTTATCCTGTCCGTGCTTTCGCAGTGTTTCTCTCTGTTGCTTTCTCTCTGTTGCTACTTAGGATTACCCTAGTAGTCTGCTCGTCTAATATTGATAATCATGATCCGTAGGTGATGCAGTCGACAATGATTGACAGAACATCAAGTCTACTGCAGGATGGAAGTGAACTTTCGAAACGCACCGTGAGCGCTTGAGCTCCGAGTGTTTCACCACAGTCAAGCCACTAACTATCACAGTATGCTGGAACTCTGCCGAGCTCTGGGTACTGTGGATCATTGGTCTGTTTTGGTGCGAGCTACTTCGAAAGTCGCGGACTCTCCCGCGGGCGAGGCACATTTCGCTGATCCCGCATACAGGGTATACGCTTCTGCGACCTCCGATCACCAGTTCAACGCGGCGCGGACGGTGTGGTCGGGCTGCAGTACTCAGTGCCGTGCGTGCGGGTTAGCTGCCGCTGTTCCCCTCGAGGTTCCAATTCTCCCAATTCAATCCGATCCGACCTGAGGCACTGATATGATGTAAAGGCTGTGCTCTTTTGGATAAGAAAAGCGCTAGATGTTTCTGTCCGATTCAATGGTCGCATCAAGTTCTAACTTGGCTACGAGCATGACAATAAAGTTAGGCCAGCCTTGGTTGCCTCACGGGTCGCCATACCCGTATGACCATTAGTGCAATGTTCTTCATCCGACGATGCTATGAACTTCAGAGGACGCGCCGGGGACCCTCCACTACGGCATGCCTCTTTGTCTCTCCAGTCCGGACATATGGAAGGACGAGCACCCGGAAATTTTTCCGAATAGTTGGCAGTGACGTCGGTCAGATGACTCACACTGACAAAATCCCCTGTGCACTGGACCCCTGGTGTAGAAACGGCCGGCGTTTCTGCGGTAGTATTTAGTAGTACATACTACATTGAATTCTAGCCATCGCGCCTCCGATGGCTCCTCCCAGATACATTTTACTGATCCGATCTCGTCGTGAAAAACATACAATGACGCCCAACATATCAATGACTACAATTGGAACAGCATGGCGCACCAGAGGTTCAGCATGGCGCGGACCTGGGAATCGACGCTGTACTAGGGAGTCTCCAAGTCTATGATGTCCACCACCATACTTTGCCTATCGGCACGGTAATCTGGGGGCGACGTCGCAGCCTGTTCAACAAAGGTAAAGCGTCACTAGTCTGTACTCGCCCATTTCGAGATACTCATGAGGGTATTCGGTGTCTCCGCCTCCGGGGATACATGAAAACCACTCGAGGTCTCCCTGTGCATACACATATGGGTCTAGAAGATAAGCCATGCGGCAGTGCAAGGCGTGTTCATCATAACAGTATCATTACAGGTCCGGGAACGTTCCAACCTGTTCCGGTAGGTACTGGATGAAAGTCGACGTGTCGGACCGAAACTTGAAAGAACCCCTTATGCATAGAACACGGCGGTGAACAACCTTGGCTATGTGGCTCCCCTGTCCCAAATTCAAACTCTCACAGGAATGTGGTGCTTCGGGGGTATATAGCGAAACAGGTATAAAGCCACAAAGCAATCCACGAATCTAGCATCATGGAGACTTTACTTCCTCGCAGTGTACTCACAGGCTTGCTCCTTCATCTCGCCTGCTATGTCGTGTTTTCCCCGCTCGCTAGAAGGCGCAACAACACCATCACCGATTCCACGATCCAGCCAGAGTCTTCCCTCAAGAAAAGTGTCCAAGGATGTGACGCACCTACTAGAATCTTTATTCCGAATGTACTTGCCAGATGGCCATGGCCCCGGCGGATTAATCCGAATTATGCTGTCGTCAGAAAGGAGGCGGATGCTTGGATGACGGGCTTCCAAGCCTTCGGCCCCAAAGCCCAAGACGCCTTCAACCGCTGCGACTTCAGTAAGTGTTTTTCTTTATAGCATACCCATGTACTCACTCTGATGCTTGACAGATCTGCTCGCCTGTCTAGCTTACCCAAGAGCCAGCAAAGGTAAAGTTACCACGAGCACTCTTATCGGACTTTATATTTAAGAGTTTCTCCAGAGCATGTCAGAGCTGGCTGTGATCTCATGAATTTTTTCTTCATTTTCGACGAGTATTCTGATAGGTCCACTCCCTCCGAAGTCCGTAAACAAAAGGATGCGATAATGGACGCTTTCCGGAATCCTCATCTTCCACGTCCTAAAGGAGAGTGGATTGGTGGGGAAATAGCTCGTCAGTATGTGTACCATTTCTTTTCCTGAGTTTTTCAACATCATCCTTACTCGACCAATGACAATAGATTCTGGGAATTGACCATACAGAACGCTACGGAGATCTCGCAGAAGAGATTCATCAAGAGCATGGATGAATACCTTGAAGGTGTCGTGCAGGAGTCCATTGACAAAAAGCATCGCCGTATCCTTGACGTCAAGACCTATATCAATGCACGACGTCATACAAGCGGAGTCAAACCTTCGTTTTCCATATACGAACTAGGACTCGACATACCTGATGAAGTGATGTCGCATCCGATGGTCCAGGAGATGATCCTAGCAGCTGTTGACCTTGTCGCTTTCTCCAACGTCAGTCATATTCGCAAATAGGACACAATTTACTGACATGATGGCTTTAAAGGACATCTTTTCTTACAACCTCGAACAAGTGCGCGGCGATGACCTTCACAACATTATTACGTGTGTCATGCACGAACACAATACAGATGTGAACGGTGCTATGCTTTGGGTGGAAGACTACCTTCTCGGAGTTGGAGAAAGGTTCCATGCCGCCATGGCGGCTCTTCCCCAGTGGGAAGAACCTCTGAACTCTCAGGTGAAGGAATATTGCGACGGCTTAGGTCAGTGGGTACGCGCTCTTGACGCCTGGAGCTTCGAGGGCGAGAGATATTTTGGCAGCAAGGGACTTGAAATCAAGGAGAAGAGATGGATGTCGCTCCTTCCGAAGAAGGATGTAACGGAAATTGGTCCTGTCCACATCGACACTTCCCTTTTGTGACCACACTTCCCTGTTCTACTTCATTTTAGCTATTGATTCTTCGAGTATGCATTCCTTTACGTGATTATATTTCGTGATTAGTGATACATAGTTACCATCTCCAACCGCACAGGTGAACATTGAAGAGAGGCAATGAAGATGGAAATATAATCAATGTTTGTGAGACCATTTGACTTGAAACTTCGAGAGGCATCCGGACAATGTATGTCTTACAATTAACCACAAAGATCAAGGCGCAAACTCTGATGGAATCGTGAGACGGCGTCGATTGAAACACGTGGAGGTTCGACATACCCTCCTCGTCAAGTAGAGTCTCCTCATCTAAGCATGCTTGTATATAGTCCGAAATAATGAGCCGACGCCGTTTAGGCCTGTGACACCGTCAGTTTACATGACCCACGAAAGATATCAATCAGCTTACTTTGAGGTGATTTGCATGAGAGTTATCCTGCGAGACACGTCCCGTTTGTCAAGAATGATGTGGGTTAGCTTGGAATCGCTGAGATCGACGATCTTCCCTCCGGTTTCTTCAATGCTCCGGGACACCTTGAGAAGACTTGCGATGGTATGAGTGCTCTTTTATCCAGGTGGAGAATGATAGAAACAGACTGATCGGAAATCTCTTTCTCATATTTCGTGTTTACGGCTATCCCATTCTTCCGTGCATTCTCCGGAGAATCAATGTAGAAGCACCTGCAAATATTATGCGTCTAATGAGCCAGGAATGCGAGAATAGAAATCACGATAGCCGTACAAATGCTTAAATATCAAGCTGGCATCGTATTCTCGCTCTGATGCTTCGCCCATGAAAACATCCTCCGGCTGTTCGTCGTCAACAACGAAATTAGAGACAGGCAGCAATGCTCACATCTATTGCCTTTTCTTCAGATAGAGACTACACATTCAAGATCCGTGAATCGCTGTCTACGTGTGAGCAGAAGGGGCTTACCAAACCATGGAATGACTCCAGGGTCTCGCTGCCGCTTGGTTGCACTTCTGTCCATTCATCGATGTCTTTGCCGACGTCATCATTCAAGGAATCAACGTCGCTCTCCGGCTCTGTATCGCTATCATCGGCCCCTGCCTGCCTGGCATCCACTTTCAACCAGTCTGCGAGGGCGGGATCGACATCCTCCACAGGCTCTTGCTTCCCTTCAGCGCCCTCTGTGGTCGTGGGTTTATTGGAGATAGAAACTTGCTGGATAGATGGCTTCTGTGATTCATCCCCCACCTCTTCATCTTCCTCGCTATCGGGTTCGTTGTATTCAGCGGAAATCTGACGATCCCCCGATGGATGGAAGAAGTATCTGTGAAACGTGTGGACCTTCAGAACTAGACTGTGGTCTCCCCTTGATACTGTACCTCTTCTTTAGCGAGACCAGTTCATCCCTCGCAACGCAGTCCACGATCCATTGAGGGCGAACAATATCGACTGTACCTTTATTGACCAACAACTTGATGTCGTAGGCTGGCGACTCCTTGAGCATAACGCGACCTCTGGAGAACGACAACTTACGCATTGTATTTCCACCGTAAATAACCATCACGGGCTGTTGCGACGTCACAACTTGGACACAACTTCCCCCGTTTGCATAGATCCTGTTACAATGAACGATACATCAACACAGGCCAAAGTGACTCGTACATTTTCATCAATTCTTTCCGGTCCTGTTCGCCAGTCTTGGACTTCGGGTCAGCGGATACCACTTTTGAGCGACTCAGACCCGGACCGTTGACAGCGCATATATTATTTACTTACTGAACTTCATGCCTTCAAACAATTCCGATTCGACTTCAACCGAATCTGCACTTGGACCTTGATATTGCGGCAAGACTGTTGGCTACGAGAAGGGTTTCTCAGTCAGCATTGCAGAGATTTCTCATGGCTAACCTTCTTTACTATCTTTTTCTTTTTCTTCTTTCGATCGTTGAAACTATGACCAACGTGATAAACATCTAGATGAGAAATGCAACAAGTGTGTATGTACCTTGCATCTTTCCCCATTTTCCTCTTGCGGTCTATGCGCATGGTCTCCAGAACAGCTGACGTGATTCAGTCGATAGAACCTGCATATACAGAAAGGGCAGACCTGAGGCAGTTATACAGTCCTCGATCCCGAGATCGTCTCGTATGGATAGGGCTCGCGGGAAGCGCATAGTGAGACCAACGTGATACTGGTCTGAGGAGGGGTCAGTCCCATAACCGTAGAGGATGTCGAGGGATGTATCACCAGTGCTAGTTATCTCAGCCGCCTTTACCCTCAGTATGAATGAACTGCCAGCATGTCAGACAGCAAATTAGACAAAGTCGGAACCTTACTCTGCAGGTTCAATGTAAATATCACCCTTATCTTCGCGTCCACGCTTTGCCGTCCGTAAGAACTCTGGAGGATTTTTCGGATCCCATTCTTTCCAAGGCTTTTGGCGTATCCATACGTAATCCGCGAAGCTCAGACCGGAGCCGATGCGTACGAAGGTACTGTATCTAGGAGAGTTGTCAGCGTTAGGAGACATGTCGATCGATAGCCGGAATCTCTGACCTTGGCTCGTCGTCCGTTGCGTGTCGATCGTCGAGCACGGCACATACTAGCGTAGATACACCACCTGATCGCTTTCTGGTTCCATAGTTTCCAGCTGTACATTGTTTAGCAAGTTTTCACTTCAGGGAGTGCACCTGACCCACCAACTACTAATACATCAACGGTTTCTCCTAAGTCGTCCTAAGCAGAGGAATGAGAAAGGTATAACGAGCACTGGAACAGACATACCATGTACTCAGGTTTCACCTTGGTCCAATCCTTGTTACGCCCATTCAAAGTATATTCGGAGTCCGGGTGTTTTAGAATTAAGCCTTCTCCCCTTGCAGCCATGATCTCGTCCATTCTCTGTCTCACTTCTTTGGCAGTCTTGCCCTCAAACTCGACAACGAATTCTATCCGTCCGGGAATTGTTTTGATGCAAGCGCGTAGATTGCGTTTTCGGAATTTCAGCGACTTCTTGTGAAGAGACATGCCGTTGAGGTATAGCAAATCGAATACTTTGACTAAAAAGTGGGAATGTATTAATGAAACGGATTTGAAAATCGGACCACCCACAACATGGCCTTGGATGATGCTCCACTTTGGATTTGTCTAGATATGACGTATAAGATGCTTAGCAAAGAAGAGCATATCGATTCCGCACCAAGTGCAGCAGTTTTCAGAGTACCAAACGGTAAATTTCGCTCTGACACAGGATCCCATACCAACATTTCTCCATCCAATATGATCCTGCAATTCCAATGAATACACAAAAAAATTGGCGCTGTTTGCACGTACTCCTCGACCCGCTCATCAAATGCTGCGTCAATGTACGGTGTCAGACTGCCATCTCCGACGTGCTTTCCATACAGATTGGTGTAATCCTTTCCTTTTCTACAGCAAAAGTGAGAAATGGACTAAATACGCAGGCTACGCCCTCACCTTGAACAATAGAAATACTCGTTACCACGCTTGTGGAGCTGCATGCGTTCCCCATCAAGCTTTTCTTCGATGACAAACGTACGACCCTGCATCTCCTTGATAGTTTCTTCAATTTTGTGTTTTGGTCGTTTGCAAAGCATTGGAGCGAATGCTCGGAACAACTGGACGGCCTTGTCCTATTGCTGTATGAGCCCCACGTCCAAAAGGATTTGATGTGAATCCACCTCTGGATTGAGCCTGCGTTTTGGATCCGACAGCTCCCAAGCCACTTTCTTCAAGTCTGAGCAGGTGTTGAACAAATCTTCGGCGTCGGGGTGAAATACAGAGAGCACGGTTGTTTCCTTGACCGATATCACCATATCTGAGGCCATATTGTTACTAGTGGACGTCGTTAAAGGAAAGGTTGTACCTTTTAGCACAATGCGTACGATCCATTTCTGTTCCTCAGCGGTGCTACGATTGTACACACGCTGAAGGACTTTGGCCTGAATATCTCTGCAAGCGAACATCAAAGTAGTGTTTCTCACACCAAACACACGCGTACTGTTTACCCATGTTCTTGGACAGCTCGTCAAGTATGCCATTCAGATCGTTAATAGAAAGCGATCCGTCGACAACCGAAGAGCGCTTGCTCACGACTTCATAGAGCACATTGGAGAAATCGCCGGATCCTGACTAAAACTAACCTCAGACATAATCGATACGGAGTGCCAGAGATGCATACAAATCTCCCTGTGGGTCTTTTCCAGTTGAGGAGTCGAACTGAATCTGGGTCTTTCATCCCGAGTGGAATGAGCTTGATGTACGTCTTGGCGAGATTCTTTTCCTTCATCCCGTACACTGCACGCTCGCGATCTTTCTATAGTATATTCTGAGACATACTTCAATATGTAAACATTCAAGGAACATGCCTGAGGAAGAATGAGGCGGAGGACGGGATAAAGATCGTGACCAACTTGCTCCCTCCAATGCTACGCCAAGAGTCAAACATGATAAAAGAAGAATGAAATCAGAGGCACACATTGAACCATGCATCAAGAAGACGCCTGCGACGTTCTGGCTTGCGTTCGGTCGACAGTTTCACAAAGAGACCCACGAGGACCGAAAGAGGGGCACTACCTCTGTTCTGAGGTGGTGTCGGATATACCGTTTCTTGGGCTAATGGTGGAGCAGTGCGAGGGGGAGGAGATGGTGCTGGGGTTGGCTGCATCGTATTCGTGTTCGCCATCCCAGTGAACGATAGGCTGAATGTTCCCAATAACTCGAAGCGCGCGTGTCAATGTCGGAGTCACGCGGTACGCGTTGTTGATGTTTATTTTCTTTCGTTACCCCTGTACAAAATGGTCCTGACTCCTGGTAGCATGCGCAACAATAATAAGCACGGGAGGCTGATTAGGTTCTTCTTAGGGCGGAAAACAAGACACAGATTGACAAAGAATGTATGAGGAGTGGTTTTCAGCGTCATAAAGCCGGCTTCTCGGCTGAAAGATCAAGTTCTGACGGCGCCTGAATGTTTCTACCGCTTTGAAGTATCGGAGATCCAAAGTGAATCGCATGTGGCGCGATCGTATGGATGATTCAACAGCAAAAAATGTGGCCTGCTATATGCTCAAGTGGTACCAATGCGCTATGGCGATCATTTGACTTCACGGTATTCGCTTCCCAATATTCTTCTGAAACATGATTTTCCTTCAAAGTCCACTCTCGTGTATTCCATATGTATGCACGCGTCTGGACCTTGCAGGAATATTATGCTCCTAGCTGGTGGTCTAATTCTACACAGAGCAAACACTGCACGAGTATTAAATTATCTCGCAGATCATCGGGCCTTGTTGGCACGTTCCGTGCGAGGAAAACATATACTACGAGAAATCTAGCCTGGCTCCCTCTACATGCTACAACATATTTCATCTAGTGTGGCTCAGAGAACAACTATGCTCAGAGACTATCCTTGCCTGGTTTCAGTGCCCGGCGGCTTCGAGAACCTCCAGTCAATATCGTCTTCAACCAGTTGCTACTAATTGTTGAGATCTGCAAGCCTTGTCGCTCTGCGACCCTCGATCACAAAATTATACAACCGAAGCCGTGACCTCCCTCGTTCGCAGATGGACATGAAGCTATCGGCATTCCATTCCTCCCGCGACTGGACCCGCAAGATGCTGCCATAGCGGCATGATGTACAATGAAGAGCAATGGTAACCATATATCTCGCCTTCGCTACGTGCATCCTATCGTACATACATGATCAAACGCTAATCGCAATCATTCTGTGACTTGTGAGCGGCGCGACGCCTCATTTGCTCAGTTCAAACACCTCGCCCGAACCCCTCTCCACTACCTTGACATACTCCGAGACCTCACCATTTCCCAGTTTCAGTGCGCGGGTCACGAACCTGTCCTTGAGGTCACTAA